>JARPRG010000120.1:0-10162 GCA_031001745.1 Hartigia nigra | reverse complement strand
TCACTCGCTCCCGCATTGGGTGTCAGTACTATCGAGTATGATGTATCGAAAATGTGAGTTGCAAGTAGCACGAGTCAAGCGCTATTTGTGCGATCTATCAAAATCAAACGAATACATAGAGTCGAACGAAAGAGAAGAACTTAACGAAGAGAATCAGTCGAGGGAAGCCACGAAAGATTTCCGATTCGAAAGAATCCTCCTCCAGTCATTGAAAAACATAACGACGGTAGGACGCAATTTGAATATCAAAATACTCTTGGTGTCGGACGAACTGAGACGACACACGACTGTTCTCTCCTTCGGTTCCTTTTTGACTGATGGTCAAGGCTTTTTTCTTTTATCTTCCAGAAGAAAGTTTTGCCTCGCTCCAGAGTGCACTAAGGTTTAGTCGATGCGCGCGTGAGAGAATAAACTCCCACTGGAGTCTGAAGTTAACGCGACGGAAAGACAAAAGAGTGAACTAGGTAAGTATTCCGAGACACGCGCGCAATTTTGCAGATGAACGAGGAACTTTGTCAAACGAGATGTCCCATACCCCTCATGAAGAGAAAGGGTTGCCAACATTGTGTCTAGTGAAGCCAGAAATTAGGAAAGGACTTGAAAAAGCCAGACAAAAGGTGTTATATGCGATCTCATAAGCAATACCTTTGAGAACAACAAAAAAGAGGTAAAGGGATGAGAAAGGTGAGAAAAAATGGGCGATCCCTTGAACTAACGTACCCAAGCGGAATAGGGTCAATGAATGCATCGCGTAACAAGGGGAGAATATCAAAATATAATCAGGCTGATGAAGATTAATCCATCAACTGAACGCGCAGAATCATGAAATGCGTACAGGCACATGGTGGCTCTCCTTAGTTTGAGGCCTCATTTAATCTGGAGACATTCTCGTCCATTGTCTACGACACAATTGGCAGGCTACAATTATTACATCATTGCATAAGGCTGAAACGAAGATGTGAAAAGGAGCATCACCTACACGGAGCAGATGGGAAGACGAAGAAAAGGGGAAAAAGCAATACTATTGTTTCTTTCTCCTCCCGAAGCGTCTATTTCCCTAGTATTCCTTGAAACAGCGTCATTTATCAATTCCTTCATCTTTTTGTTGGTCGAATTTAAACAAATCAAGCGAAGCGACAGAACGAGTTGCCCTCTCGTTTCCATCTTCTCTTCTCCCCTTCACTCCTTCCCTCAATCTGCTCTTTTCTATCCAAGGCTTCTACGATGTTTCCACGACTCTTTTAGCTCCGTCTATAATATTCACTCCCATTAACTTTCTTCCTTGGTGCACAGACTGGCACAGCGATTTCCTTTATTTTTCGACGATTCCCATTCACTCACGCAACCTGAGACTTGACTCTATTTTACAATTATTTTGACGAAACGACGCTTGTTCCGCTGCCTTGCCTTAAGATCTACAAGAATTTCAAGCAATTTCCAATTTCCTGTGGCCATGTAAAGCTCAAGTGAACGCGCTACAGAAATGGCAACCTTTCCTGTGATTTATGTATTATTACAAGCAAACTTTTCTTCAAAGGCGTCGGCGTAATTTCTGCGTCAAGATAAAAAAAAATCACGCCTGCATTGTGTTGCGTACTCTGCTTTTCATGGCTGATGTTCATTGTCTCATAACGGAGCCCCGTGAATCGGCCGACATTAATTGAGATGTGTAATTCCAGAAGGAATGGCTGAACGATGGGGTGAAGCTAGAAGGGTGACACGGATTGCCATGGAAAAAGGTAAAACAGACTTTACGGGGCCTGTACGAGTGAACAGTGCTACAGAATGAAGGGTGCCGAAGTATACCAGTGAAAAATAAAGAAATAACAACAATGAATGCTATTTTACTCTCATTATGACTGCCATTGAATTGCTTTGTCTGATGACTTTGAATGCCAAGGGAATAGAGAGCCGTTTTAATTCTTCTCGTATCTCACGATTTGCCCGCGAACCAAATTTATAAAAAAAATATGTGCGTTCACTGATGTGTATAAAGGGAAGTCAAAAAATAATCAATGATTTTACATTAGATTTTCGAAATTGTACACCGTTTCGTCGCAAATCGCAACTCATCGGACTCAGAATCTAATGATGAATCGTCTGATCTATTGCCGCTGATGCGTCTAATTCTAATACCTCTTTTATCGTTAGCTGATTTTGCATTCATATTTTAGGCATACGATGTATAAATCCGAAAACAGGAGAAAGCACAAGCTTTATCCTAAATATACCGAAATCTGCCATAATAGCCCACTGTAAGCTCAAAGTTACGGAACCGTATCATAAAAAAATAGTAAAAAAAAATGATAATTAAAATGCAAACTAATAAGTTATTATTCATATAAAAACCCAGAGCCATTACATTCACTATTTTTTCTTCAGTAAAAACCGACAGAAGAACAAATAATATCTATGGGAACAAATGATTTCGCTTGCTTCTACTGCAGACAGTTTGCACGGCGTTTGCTTTCTTATTAAAGGTTGGTGGTACTAATAACCCTCATGAATATTGTTGATATTGGTTGTCTCGGAGACATTAGAGAATTAAGATGTACACGCCATCTCATGAAAAAAAAAAACTAATATTACTTGGTAAAATGTAGATAAATTAGCATGTGACCTGAAAGTTACACGAGCCCATAGAGGGTTAAACGCAAAAAGAAGTTATAGGTCTGAAGTAAAATCTGATGAAAAAACTCACCGTTACTGTTGCCAGCGAGAGCTGCAATCCCGAGAAGCCACGTTGTCCAGTTGATGGTCAACATCTTCGATTTCCTCCTTTGCACCAATTATATCACTTCACATAATACACAGCACCTTCTGCTGGAATTCCTTTCTGAAACAAAAACAGTTTTTCACCTAAGAATTACATATTCATACGTATCTCCAAATATATCGGCAATTATTTTAACTGTACAGTGGGAAATGTAAAAGGGGAGAGGAGTCCTCTATCTAGAGCCCCTACAAGAATCCGCGATAAAATAATGCATAGACCCTGAATAGCTCAGTGGTTAGAGCATTCGCCCGGCAAATCGAAAACCCAAATTCAGTTTCCAAATTTTTCCGCAGATCCCACAGAAATGTTAGAGAGCATTAGTGAGACGTGCACGATTTAATAAAATATCAGCCTCTTCGCCCTCCTGAGCATTTCGGTTCTTCGGTTAAAAAATGACATTTGCTATAAAACGATTTGGATGTTTACACTTTGGAGAGAAAGTAAAACGTCGATGAATCCGGAGCAAGGAACATTCCTCGGTGCCTGAGAGTCGCGAAAAGTTCTCTCTTCGGTGGGTGGAAAAATTCTCTTGAGAGGCGGCTCGACAAATTTGCCAGAGAACGAGAAGGTGAAATGATCTCAGGCAACTCCTGCTCTTCGCGAGATAGCCGTTATCCTAAGAAATCCTTGAGACAGTTGGCAAAATGACGGTTTGGGATCGCTCGAGATCGTTCCGGTGGAGATTCGGTATATGGAAGGGCCTTGGGTAGAGGCATGGCGCGATTTCTGGAGGCATGACACGCCATTTATTCAAATCACACATGCTGCTTCATGTCAAAATGCTCCCCGAGAAAGGAAGCTATCTTGCTATCTCACTATCCCCCTCATTCGCAATGGCAAACAAACCCTTCTGACGTAGAATCTCCCCCTCGGGCGCCAGCCCTTTTCCTAGCTCTCACCCTGGCAACTTCCCCGCTTGTATGTACATACAACACGCCTTTCACTTGATTCCCAGCCGAAATTGAGCCCTCGTAAAATACCGAATTCCGTCCAGACGTATTTTCTTTTTTCCTCGACTGCTTCTCTTACATACGTATTCTGCGAAGGCATATATGCATGGTCGCATGTATTTCTACGATGAATGGAAACGTAATGCCATAATCAACTTTAGGAATATTTTGCCCGATTTTGCACAAGATGTAAGGCGATCGGATGTAATCAGATCACACGTAAGGTGTTTTATGTATGTAAAATAAGATGGCTGCTTTCTAGCTATTTCGAACATGGCACGGCATCTGTCATACTTTCAAAACATAGAGCTTCTGTACATAACGCACGACTGTAGCCTGCACCATGTACACAAATAATGCAAATATACTACACACGTAATACATGGGGAGGCGCTCGAATGGACCTCAGTAAGATAATGCCTGAAACGCAAAATATCTCAAATAAATAAATTGAATTCAACCACCCCCATTCTGCTGCTTCATTCTTTCATACTTCCGTGCGACTCACGTAAGATGATCCGCCGCCCGATTTTGATACCTTCAAAGCATATGGTACAAGTTCTATACTCAGACCGAAGAACGATACGCGCTTACCAAAACGCCTAATACTGTATTCATAAGCATTCAGGATCAGCCCTGACAAAGCGAATAATCACTCTCAAAGTATCTACACCTTTCACGATATTTCAAATGCCATAAAAAGGATCCCCGGGAAATCAAATTAAGTAATGCCAATTTACATCAAGCATCTGGGATTTTACGTTTTCATGCTATTTTCATTCAGAAACCTTCGCGCCATTGTGCTTCCTGCATATTTTCTACATTATCGAAAAGTATATGGATATCTTTCATGCGCTTCCATTTGCTTCGAGAGCGACTAATGCTGTGACATTCATCCTTACTGAAACTGGGAATACAATTTGCACCAGGTGCCTGTTGGCTACACACGCAAGCACGCTTTTCTTCAGAGTTCGCAAACTGCTTAACGGAGAATGCAGCATCTCATATATTTTAGCTTATATTGGCCCAAGAAGCTTTTCAGCAATAAGGATATTGTTTCAAAAGGAGAGAGGACATCTTGCCAAGAATCGAGATCGAGAAGTGCTCCGGTTAAATATTGATTAGCAGGCAATTTCAAGCTCGTCACGCGAAGATCAAGCCGATTCGAAATCGCTTCGGATAATAATCTTTGAAATTGCGTGACAACCATTTCGCTTTCTCCAGATCTTCATTCCCAAATCAAGCTCCTAATTTAGTAATTGCCGCACTCATCAGAGATTTGGAAATACATTTGTAATCTCCAAATCGCAAGAGCAGATTCATATAAAAAATTACAGAAAGAAACTGTGATCGCGCACCAAAGGAGGATATTTGCGTTTTTTTTAAAAAAGGGGCACAGATGAGAAGGACTCGAGAAACTACTGTTTAACAAGAGTACTAAAGGCTAACGAAACAAGAGAAAAATAATCACGCTATATTATGTCCCTACCTTTTTTCAGGTCGACATTGCCTCTAATATGGCGGCAATCATCACCTCAGAAGCGCCTGCTCTCACGCAATGCCACTATTCATCACTCTCTCGAGGCGGCCGAACGATATTTAATAAAATTTCCTTTTCAATCTTATTAAGCGACACCTTGGGAAATTCGGCCAGTACGAGGCTGCTTTGCCGCGGCCATTGATTCCCTTCTGCACTAGCACCAACTTTAGCTTTTCTTTACTGCACTCTCACAGTTATTCACACGCTCGTTTACGTTTCTTAGAATATTCACCAAAGTATTCACGAGTATCCTTTCTCTAAGCTGAAAGCACTGATTCAAATCCAATATCGTATTCTAATTAACTGGCCAAGTCGATGAAATTAATCATTTTTCTCAATTCTATCTTGTTGCATTTAAGAAGAGCAGTTTCCAACAGTGTACGTTAATAGAATCACGTGACAAATTTCAATTAAAGATGGAAGCTTTGTTACCAAGGCGACGAAACTTATTTGCTCCAGGCATTTTCATTTTATTCAATGCAAAATTGATCCATATACACACCGTCAAAACTCGATTAACTTCACGTGACGTTTCATTGCTTCAAAATTTAATCACTGCAAAAACACTGGCACTCTTAATTACTCTTGATGTTCGTCAATATCCTTCAAAATATCTCACACGAAAAATGACACCAATGACTTTCTTCGTAACATTAATAAAGTACAATTACACTGAGATACCTGTAACAGCGTTATCCATCCTGTATAGTTTCAGCATCCTCCAGAGCACCAAAACCAAGTTCACATAGATTTTCCAAAGAGAAACAATGAAAACCACTCGTATTACTTTTAACAACTTATGAAACTTTTCATCTCGCGAACGTCTCGCAGGACATTTAACGCGTCGTCAACAGAAATAAAGTGAATCGATCATTCTCACGATACATTTTTCACCGAATTTATCAGAGTTTTTTGAAGTATGTCCTCGTGATATTCAAGAGAAGAATTCTCCCTACGCGAAACACAATTCTCTCGAGACGAGAGAGAGAGTATACACCGAAGATAAGTATAATGAGACAACGTGTTCAAGAGCCCGTAGAATCACGTCGCGGGACGATAGCCAACTGACGCCGAGAGAGCGACAGCGCCGCAACGGTGGGCGTCGAGGGAACCACGCATCCCCACTTCGTATTCACATGCTCTACTAGCTAGTTAGGGTTCGCAAGGAAACGTTCCTCTCGGATTTGCTCACTAGGCATCTTAACATTTTTTTTTCAGACTAATTCGATTCGACAACTGTGAATCTTATCGAATCATACATTGGACATACACTATAGTATTATCGCCGGCAAATTCATATTCTCCGAATTCTTGTCTTTGAACGAAAGGGTCATAGAAAAGCTTTATGAATTTTTATGGACACGAACCTTTTCTTCATTCACGAAGGATTTTCGATATTTACATATTTTAACGCTGGTACAATAGAATATATCTAATCCTATAGGAGATGTCGTCATGAAATACGTCGAGATCGAATCCATTTTAACAAGTATTCTGGTTAACTTTCGTCTTAAAGACTAGCCAGTCAGGTCTTAGAACGATGGGCGACAGTATCTCGATAACAATATTTCATGAGGCAAAATCTCCGAAAATAAGCGCACGGTCGTGCCACCCTTAAGCAAGCGGAACACACAGACATGCTCGGTTTACTGTCTCCTACCCTTGGGATGCTTGTAAGGTAGGTGGAGCAGAGGGTAGGTCGTTTCACACAGCAGCGCCTCGCTTAATTACTAGTTACTAGTAACAGGAGTTAGGAACGGTTAGCTCACAGTTCGCACCATCCAACAAAAGCTTATACCGTTACACGAAAGCTCTCTCTCATTCTCTCTGTCTCGACAGATTCACGGACGGATTTCTCTTATGGCTAAACGACATCCTTTGCGAAATTCGGGAGGCCCCGATTTCGAATCTGCTCCTATGACATGGAGCCGATGCACCGAAGCCGTTCGATACTTAACCAATAGATTGGATTCTCGAAAAATGAAGTCTCTATCTCGGCTCATCGAAGAGGCGAGATTATGCGCCGGAATTGATACACAATTTGAGAGAAGCATTATGCTCGCATTCGGTATCAGTGAAGTGTAATACAATGATTACAGCAGTAACGCCTGTATAATGATTGCAAGGTAATTACGCGGTTCTCCAAAGCCAAAGGGTAATTGCCGTAGCTGCGCTTGTATTTTTGAGCCTCGTTCTCTATTGGCCTAGTGTCCCCAGTGCGTTCCAGTAAAGCCAAACTACATTGGACGACACGGAATACTCATCTACTCTAATCACATAGGTGTAGTTGCATCGGACTTTGCGCCGCATGTGCATGCATATAGATCGAAGGGAATAGCGATACTACGTATACACAGGAGGAGAGAGCTGACTGGCTGACTGGCTGACTGGTTGGCATCCTGAAACCATAGTTCTATACACACCGAGATTGGGCTAGACGTTTGCGCGGCGTCAGCTCAGCTTTTGAACAAGGAAGCCCCGTCGTTGCCACTGCCAATAGGGTCCCGCACGAATGCCGCAACCTTACCGAACGTATTTTGCCCGTCGAGTCACGAAGTACCGGCTTTCCCACAAATCGAGATTACTTAATGGGTTACCGCCCGCAAGATCGTACGATCTAACTCGAGCAACGCTCCTTCTTCCTATTTAGGACTTTATTACTGCTAACTTGCACAACCACTTGTTCTAATTGCGCCATCGGACTTTGACCCGAGGAACTGCAAAATCCCTCATCTTGGGATACGCGTTCTTACTCGGCCCAATCTCTTCGTCTCTTCTCTTCTTCCTTGCTTTTAAACAGAAAGAACTAGACTCTTCAAAAATATTGTCACATCTGCAAAACGTTTCAAGCACTCGGGAGATTATATTGTTACGGTAAAGATGGATGTGATTGGTAGAGGAAAGTATCAATACCACGCATAAACCGATTTCAAAGCTTCCGACTAATTTGCGAATTAGAGTCAAAATTACGGCGTCGTCATGACTGATGATGCCATAAATTCTGAATCCCTCGCTTGACGCAATCGGCATGCGAGGGAAATGTCAGGATAGGCTCGTCAGCAGGAAACAGGAGTGATCAGTGTCAGCTCCTGGCATGGCAATTTTCCGAATGCAGCTTGGCAGAGAGACAGAGAGAGCAAAAGGAACATGAAGAGAAGAGACTATGGCGTATTCTCATGTGAGGTACAGAAGCACCGGTCTAATAAACACGTCGTAAATGTACATCCTGTGTATGTCACGAAACCTACGCAACACGAAACACGTCAAATTGACAAATACCAACATGGACCCAATTCATTTATCGATGAGTAGCAGCAGCAACATAATACAAAAATGGACATATCCAGGAAAATTATTATGACTATCGTACGACATTAAGCCTTGCCTGAAACGTTCGGACGTCGATCAGCATCAAAAGTTTATCCTTATTTTTCGTACAACCCACCGAATTCTCTTTCTCTCTGTATATTCTCATTGACCACTTACGCTTTCTCCGTCATTTTTCCCGAGAGTTCATTTCTATCGCTTTCAGCTTTCGAATAGCAATTTTGCGGTCGTGCCATGCTTATCGGGAAGCTTTATTAAAGGGCTTATGCGCGCTGTAACTGGTAGGTGGTAGCTGGGCGAGATACGTTATGGGAGTTTAAATAACTCTTGGCATTGCCATTGGCAAAGATAAGGAGTCTCCTCGCTGATAGCAGAAACTTTCTCGCCGGCCTCTGGAGTTTGCGTGCTTGCAAGCACTATTGTTTCGCTTATTGCGCCGATAGCTTTGAAATTTTGGAAACCGCCCATGCCAAGCAAGAAGAAGAATTCCTTCGATCCTTGTGCTCTAAGAGCGAGACGTCGAGATGCAATTTCGTAGGTGCATTTAACGAGGTTTCCTGAAGTGGGAAGCAGCCGTTGTGCTGCCATAGCTCTCTTTGATTTAGAGGAATAAACTCGAGAGCAGCAAAGCGTTTTCGCGTGACATAAATTTTCATGAGTCGAGCAGTCGAGCGAAGAATCGCCATTCCTACCAACCTTCTCTAGCCATCCTATGACCTGCAACCTCGACTCTCAGTTTTCGAATGCACGAATAGCGATCGAGTATTCGAGCGTAATGCATACGTATGGATGTTACAGTAGGAAAAAACAAACAAGAACAAGTAAGAAGAAGATGTCTGAGTATTCTGGAAGTTTTGATGAATTTCTATTGAGACGGGAAGGTGGATCGGAAAAGCAAAGTTTTACTAGGTTGCGTGAACGGGCAGATATCGTTCCTCTTATACAAACTATGACGTGATTTTTCGATTCACGGTCACAAAAGGACTCTGGCTACCAATTAGAATAACGTTCGCGATTGACTAACCGCCACCGAGTCGTCACCCGGTGTAGAGGTTACGCTCTCGGCTAGTTCCGCCCGATGATGTGAAGATAGAGGAGAGTCGGCGTGTGTCGAATCTGCCGTGAGGAGAACACCCGACGAGGCGTCTCCACGGATCGGCAGAAACCCGGGTGCAATACCGGCGCCCCAAAGAGTAAGGACACAGGGCTGGAGAACGGGTGGAGGAATGGGTTATGATTACGGGCAGGGGAGGAACCCCTAGGCCCTGGTTAAGTTTTGTATTGCCCTGTTTTCGCCCTGTGTCCAGGGGAAGCGATCGCGGAGGACCTCTGGGATTGTTGCGCTACCGATTTCGTTAAAGATGCTCTCGCTATAGTTGAAGGGACGACTCGGGTAACTGCGTTGTAGTTATTGGTTAAAGGATCTCGACCAATGAGATTGACTTGTTCCCCAAATTGGCTGTTGTCAATGCTGTCAAGTCAGTCTGACTCGGGACACCAGCGAAATATCTTGGGCTGGTCCGCGGTACCGTGTTTACAGCTTTTCTACACGCGTTTGCCAAAGTGGCA
>JARPRG010000116.1:141421-177472 GCA_031001745.1 Hartigia nigra | reverse complement strand
GATGCGCAATCAAAAAATAATCAATGGTTCTTACATCAAATTTTCGAAATTGTGCACCGTTTCGTCGCAAATCGCAAACGTGCATCTTAGCTGATACACCCTGTATACAATATATCGATTAACTAAATGGCGATTATTCTATAACAGAAATAAATATGAGAGATAAATATATGTTGACTGAATTATAACACAACAAGAAAACTGTTTTTATCCCTATGAATTTTTGTATAATCATTCTCACAATAATTATCTGTCGCCAATAGATCTAACAGCTAATCGATCATTAAGCGATCACGAGCTCAAATTACGTAATGAACGTCAGAGGACAATTTTGTTGTTTAAATATGTGATTAAAACCTTAATTGCCACGTAGGTGCGATAATGGATCTTTTATCACTAAAAAAGGTCTTTGTCGCCGTTTAATCATACGTTATCCACGTTCGCGTACGACATACAAGATGGACAAATGATTTATGAAAAATATTCTAATCAAATTGCACATTACTATTATTATAAATTTTGTATTTAATGTTATGGGGGTCCGCAGTGATAACTAATGAGATTGATATTCCTTCGATCAATATTCTTGAACAAACAGGATCTTTTTTTTGAGATACTAAAATACTCACGTAGTACCATACCTAACTGTAGAATGAGTTAACATGGAGTAGATCACGATAGCCATGAAATAACTGTGTTCCTCGAGTATATTGATCGTAAATATTGATAATGTCGTTACGTAAATCGTTAATGGGTTCTCCTAGTGTAAACACAGTAATGTACGTTAAAACGTATAGGTATCCATAATTCTATTAAAGAACTATTGATATTATCGTTTAAATATCTTAAGGAGATTTCGTACAACCGCGCGATATAAATTTAGGCGTGAAAGAAGCCCAGATCAAAAAATTCGCCAAATATCCCAGTCAAGAAAGTACGAATAATAAATAAAATGTCTCATCAGTACTCCACAAAGAGAAAAATAAAAATTATCGATTAGCTTATCGTGACAGTGCATAATCAATAGTGTCGAATGATTGGGTGTCTGTCCAGGTTCATATAGATAAATAAGAAAAGCAAAGTACCAAAACCTGAGGGAATCTTCTACTAGGTTGGCGTCCCTCTTCAGGTCGGGTTTAAATGTCCAAAGAGAAAAAAAAAAAGTTGGTAGCAGAAGCATAGGTAGATAAGTAAGTATATAGAAAACTATCAGGAATAGTAGTTATAGTTATTGCGTAGGGGGTAGTCCCCAGTGGCGTAGTGTATGCTGGACGTGCCCGGGCGCTTAAGTAAACACTTTCTGTCTCTTATTTGGCTACATACGGACAAACGGACAAACGAACCCTGCCTGGAAGAGGACGGTGATCCATCATCGTCGGGGACTCAAACATCTCGAGTGCTACCGGTTCGTAAGGTTCCTTGAAACGGCGACTCCTTTTGGAAATCGGTATGCCGACTGGTAGAGAACGGTGTATTAATAGAAGTGAGGAAGAAAGTTTGTGTAAAGGATGAAGAGTCTGAGTAAATTTAAGAGAAGAAATTAATGTGGGTACAGAGAAAGAGAGGGGGGGGGAGAGAGAGAGATATTCTTTTACTGATATATCCATCTTGTTACGTAGACACGCTTCTCGTTAGCACTTATCATCAAGAAGGTTTACCAAAGTGTAATTGCTTATCAAGTAGGGGAAAAAGCTTGCTAATTGTACGAGGAGTGACATGATAATGGCTATGTGTTATAAAGAGATAAGGAGCAAATGATCACTTCAAATAATGTAATATATATAGTGTGACTATTACGTGAGTTAAGTGTGTTATTGATAATATGATCATTGAAGATGCTTGGTGAGTCATTGATATTAACACTAATTACTGAAATAATTGTAGCTGTAATTACTGGATTGTAATTAATTAATTAATTTAGGATTGATCACTAGTTAAAATGCATTGTGAATAGACCCTTAAACATTTGTTAGAGTACAATTAGTATGATATATGAAATTGTGTAATAAGGGTAATGAAAGGTACGAGAAATAAATAGTACAGTAAGAGGTACTCTGACTCCTGGATGAAACTGGAGTATAGGAAGCGCATGGAATAGGTAAATTACGTTGAAAAGAGTACTTCCGGGAGTTAACGTAAGTGGAATGGTGCGAGGTGAGAAGAGAATGGGGAGGGAAGTTCTCGCTAGCTAGTTTAATGTCAGGATAATGCTGATTGTAACCCAGTCTCACTTCTTGAGTTGCCTCAGGAGGTACTGCGTATCTTTATCGCACGTATATGCTTCGGTGATGCAATTCCACTAGCTGGAGACTCTTCAGGGAGTCGGGTGGATTCGGTTGTTTCCGTGGTTCCTCGGTGCGGACGAGGCTACGCTCATTGGCTGCAGTAACAGCATCAGTGAAGTCTCTGCCAATGGATAGATTCTTGCTGCCTCCCTTACTCGTCTAGTTAGTATATGAACGCTCTTTCTCGCTGTCACGTGATTAATAGGGATCCGTAGGAGTGGCTTCGAAGTAGAGGGCGTGGGAGGCGTGGCTCGACCGATTTAATCGTCTCCTGGAACGGGAGCAGATTTTTGGAACGAGCACGGACAGACAGACACACGCGGCAGATACTAGCGCGATTTCACTTTGCGTCGCGACGCTGAGCTAATCACTCTACGTCCTTGCGCCAAGTTCCTGACACGAGGTATCACAGACCGTTTCTTATCCCTGTGGAGGATCCACCAGTGATCGGGTAGAATCGTGATCCTAGTGACGTATTGGATCTATCGTAGGAACCTAAAAATAAACTAAAAATAAACATTGAAACATATAGTAGAGTATTGACTGTATATAATTGATACTGTGAATTCTTACTTGGAATTGAAATCCTATATGGTATTGGGATTTATAGATCTTTAATTGATCTATATCGATCATCGTTATGGAACAAGTTTTATTCCTGCTTACGTAGAATTTTAAGAGACTGGATCGTGCGCCGTGGACCTGTGGGAATTTAAAAAGAGAGGCGCGCGATCGATCCTCCAAGTCTTCTGTGTGAAAATATAATAAAAGGATTGAGCCAGAGTCCGCGTTATGTATCCGGGAGTTTAGACAATCGAGAACAAGGATGGCTGCACCTGCTAGTGCAATGCACTACAACGCTCAGATCGTCTCCGACGAACTGCATCAGCACTCCAGACACCTTTACGGGATTCAGCATCGATTGCAGGATGCTGGTTCGTCACCACGCTCCGAGGAGCCACGTTCGCCTCAGGAGACACGTGTCCGTTCATTTGAAGATCGTTTTACGGATAGTGAAGACAGAACCCAGGTGCGATATAGAGAGGACACTGATAAACGATATCACCAGAAGGAAGTCACTGATCAAAACCTCTTCAGCGAGGAATCCTCACAACGCAAGTGCTACGATCCTGAATCGTCGCCCAGAAGAACGGATACATTGTCACCGCAGGGTATGAACTTCCTGAACTCCAGTCAGGCAAACTCCCTGGGGAAGACCTCCTTCTGCATCGATGCTCTACTTGGTCGGGCTACCGGTCGACCCTTGGTATCTGAGAACACATCAAAATCATTTGTCAGGTCCATGCAAGAGTCTCAGAGTAGATGCGACTCACCTGGAAGAAGACAAGATCCTGTAGATCCTCGAAATCCTGTCCTGGGTCATCCTCTTCATTCGCTTATGCACATCAGACCGGATTCACCAGGTTCTGCGAGAAGCCAATCAGGTAGACCTGACTCTCCGTTACTCAGAGAAGTTTCCAGTCATAGAGATCAGACTAGACCAGACTTCAGACCGGATAACGCAGAAGATGAAACTTCAGTAGACGTGGATCCAACTCACACGGGAAGTGCTAGTCCAGGAAGTAACGCAAGTAGAAGTCCTGCCTCCAGTCCTCCAATATCCCCAGGATCAGAGGATCCCACAGGAAACGGTGTCTTAGGTCATCAAAGTCTCACTCCCAATTCCTATGGAGTGTCTTCTGGGGTAGTCAGACAAAATCAAGGACTGCTACTTCATCCAGGAGGTCCACTGATACACCCTGGAGGATTGTACTATCATCCTGCGGGTGGTAGCGCCTTTCACTCCATACATAAGGAGGGTCAACCTGTGGGACATCCACAATCTGGAGGACTTCATCCCCAACAGCATCACATTCATCCTCTACAATTAGAATGGCTGGCCAGGACCGGTATGCTGTATCCAAGATTGCCTGCTGATCTTGCTGGTAAGTTAGAAATAAAAAATTGTTATTTAAATATTTTAAACAATTCTATCGATACACTCAAAATATATTATTATTTAATATCAACCCCGCCAGCTACACGTTCTGAACACAAGCATAAAGATAATATACTATCTTCAGTAAACCGATATCTATCAAAAAATAAAGTCTAGTCTTTAAAATACCGATTAAACTGACAGTTAAGGGATTCAATCTCTTTCGCCCAAGAATGATCGATCGATCGTCAATTTATATTAGCTTAAGTTATATCACAAAAGAATACCCACAATCCTCACTCAATAAGATGAATAAATCGTGGATCATACTAATTTGACAGTAAATCGAATGGGCGATATCATTATGTCAACTTCAATAATTAATTAGACGCATAATGGCAACAGTCATTATCAGCCTAATAACGTTTGGAAAGCCCACTTGTGCTAAGTTACTTAACAAGACGATAAATGTCGCTAAAAAAAAACAAAATCAAGAACACTCAAAACCAATTAATAAAATTCGTTTTAAAGTCACGTATAAAATTCATTAACTCAACCATATATATTTTAATGTATTTGTACAATTGTCGAAAGATAATAAAAAAATGGCTGTAATTTACGGATTAACAAACTAAATCTTATCACAGGCGGCAAAGGTTCCACTAGAGCTTAACACGTGTAAGTGCAAAGTGTTGCATATGTTAAACGTCGCGTAAACGTTAAGCGCCTATTATCATTAGGGAAAAGGTAGTAGCTGGGCTCATGGTAGCGGTCTCCTGTGTTATGTTAGCTCTCGACGTCTATTACCGACTATTAGCTCAAAAGTGAGGTTAACGTTGAAAGACAGATTGCCCGCTCCGATGGACAGATAGGAGACTGTTGACATGCCTAATGCACTGTAAAGCTAAGCCATATTGGTTGGCTACTCGAAAAAAAAAATGTCTGCCCGTGATAAGGCACGCTTAATAATATCCAGAACCAGCGCAGAACTTAACGTTACGCAATAACAAAGTGATAGTCCGATAAAACGATAATTAATATTAAACATTTGTTTTTCCTATCGTACAATTCTTTTCGTTACAATTATATAAAAAGATTCGACAACGTAGCTTGACATTTTAAGTCAAGAGACCTATAGAATTATTTACGAAAGGAGGTACGAGGGGAGACTTTTAAAAGAGCCAATCGATCGATGGCTTTTATCGAACAAATTGATGGGTGATCGAAGACAGGATGTTTTTTCTGATGCGTAGGTGGTGGATGAGTGTGCGCAGGGCTACTTCCTGTCGGATGATCCTGATTGGTAGTTGCTGAATTATCCAGTGACGAATTAAAACAAAAAAAAAACAATACCGATCTGTTACACGTTTCTATCTCGCGTTCAAACCTGCACGAGTATACGTCACCCAGTGGACCGTATATATCGGCGATATTACTTGTCAAAAATTGGCCAACCATCCCCTTTCCGCCCCGCCATTGTAAATAACCCGTGTAGCATCACGGTTTTTATTTGCGGAATATCCTGACAGAACAGTTTACGCTGCGGCTCGTTTTCGCGCGACACCGTGTTTCATTCGTATCGAGAGACGCTGGTCGAATGGTGTTCGATATATTCGGTATTTGAATTTAACTGGATCTATAGGCGCTACTGATGCATTATGGGTATTTCTGCGACTATACTTGATATATATATATATATATTTGTCAAATTTTTTTTTATTCTAACACGATGATTAGAATTTTGGTATTCCTCTAGCGCGACTGATGCAGCTGTTATGTTTTTGTGGTAAAAATGAACCTGTCTTTCCTGTTTAATCTGCTGTCTTTTTATCAGCTCCTCGTCTGATGGCTTCTCCGAAGTGTTTGCCGTGTTAACAGTTGTTCCCGTTTTACGATAATTCCCAAACGAAATGAATACGATTGCGCGGGGTATGACGAGAGAGGCCGAGCAAGGAGATGCAAATTAAGTTATGAATGCCCCTTTAATGGAAGCGTCAAGCGACGGGATATTTCTTTTCCGACTAATGGCGACAAACCTCGCGTCGCGTTGACGCTAAAATTTTCACGGGATTATTGTTTGATCTTCGCGTAGAAGAAGATGGGAGGGTCCAGGTTGTCGTTACAGTGAATTAGAGAGCCAGGAAATATTTGCCACGAAAATGATCCCATCCAGTTTGTCCGTTTTTGTCAAATAAATTTTTACCTTTTAGCGCTGTCCAATATTCTTGTTAATCCAACGTTTCTTAATCAAACGTTTCCAATTTTTCTGATATTCTGCAGAAGGAAAAACTCATTTTTTTAATCAAGCGTCGCGATCCAGATTGCATCGATCCATTGGTTCGTATTATTTATACATACCAGAAATAAGCTTCAACAGAATTTTTATTTCCTGGCATAGACGCCCTTGCATTGCGAATGTAGAAACAATGGCGAAGAGATGGTGGCAAGCCTTCCAAACAGAAGGGGATGATACTCAGGAGACAGAGTCTGGGGAGGGGGGATACGGCGGATGATTTAATTAGTTAATTGTGCGTCATTCATCCGTCTATTCATCCCTCTTCGTCGTCCTGGGGTTCCTTTCAACCCCCCCTCTCACCCCCTCCTCTTAACTTTGGCAAGTTTCCATGGCAACCCTACGAGCTTATACTCCAATAAATGGGCAATTTCGTATCTGACAAAGACTTCGTAAATTCAAGGTTTTTTCTGGTATCCTATTTAAAAAAAAAAAACAATAATAAATAAAAACTATCAATTGTCAAAACTCTGTATATTCATGATTATGAAAATATCGATAAACACGAGTCCGTCTATGACATAATAAGCCAAGAATTGGTACAATTATATAAATTGATATACTTAAATTATATAAATCATAACTCTATTTCTTGCTTTCTCTCGTTTATACAGTATCGACTTTTCTATCTTCTTTTTTGTTTTTTAACATCCTTACATACAGATATATCTCGACAGCATATGGTCTACCGATTGCGTGGGATTACTACTATTTGCTCAAGAAGTCTGGCATTCATATTAATTTAATCTCAAAATATTAATCGTGCTCCCGATAAAGTATAACAGCAAGTATTATCATACGTAGCGCGGCAAAAATTCAAAATAAATGTATCGTCCCAATCGCATTCGAGCGTCAAATAAATAATGACAAAAGACTCTTAGATCAGGACAATAACAAATGCCTTAATGATTATTACAGAGAATGGATAGTCAGTCCATAGAGTTAATACAGTAAATTCATCAGTGACTGTTATATAGCTGTATATTGTATACAGATATATATACATATGACAAGTGCACGTACCTGCTACTGGATCTGTTCCCATATAGAGTACCATATAGGTGGTAATGGTGTTTCTGAATTAGCTGCCAGCTAGTTTGGCCGTCCGCAAGCAAACAGATCTTGGTTACCCGATGTGTAACGTTCCACGTTGGCTCGTTTCACGTTTCCCGTCCATGGTACATATAACCATATATGTATACGCATATGCAGAGTGACGCACATAACCTATAGGAAAATAAATACGTTGAGTTAGTCGAACGGATTTACAAATAGTAAATACAATCTCTACGTGAAATCCACGATCGAATAAGAAAGAGTGTGAAGAATCGTACGTTAGTTTTGCATATGAAAAATATATGGGTACAAAACAGATGCATAGGGGTTGTTAGGTATAAATAGAAAATTTGCAGGTTACGTTTCGTATATCACGTATCGATATGATACGTGCTGAGGTCAAAGGGTGTACGGAGCGTATATGACGCTGTAGAAATGGACGTGAAAGTTTTGAAGCTCAGAAATAAGAAGTAACATAGGGGATGTTTATGGCGTGATTTGTGGCGACCTGTGAGCCGAGTTCGGGATTAAATTCGGCCATTCCGGGTAAGGAAAATAGCCTGATAAAAGTTGGCTAACTTCTCGAGAAACGGCAGAGTAGTGGTATACTGGCTCGCTCGGCACGCTAGATTCGTTTAGCTGGGAGCCTTCAGGGGTGGATAATTCGGGAGGCGTTACGAGAACTGGGGGTTAAAGGCGGGGCCTGGCGCACACGAACGACCACACGCAAACGACCAAATCGTTATCCCCTTCCGTCGTTCTATCCTATCCGAGCGATTCTCAACCCCTGCTATACCGAACTACCTTCCGCTTCTGCATCCCACCACGGCACCCTTCTCACCCCGTGCCGAACGGTTAGGAGGTATACACGCCGATTTAGGCGGCTAATTTCAATTTGCAATTCGCTTTTGGGTAATTGCTGTCCATTATAGAGGGTGGCCATTTTCAATTCCTGTGGATATTCAACCCTTAGTATTGCCGACTATTGGATACGCATTGGGTATCAGCAATTTGATTATGACTTACGCCTATACTGCACTGGCCTGGAGTTTTAAGGGATGACCAATTTTGTAATCTGTAAAATATTTCAAGTTGGTAACTTTCATCTAGATAGATACTACCTAGGGCTACCAATTGGCATTGCCTCTTTGTTAGTAGATTGATAAAAGTGAGAAAAAAAATCAACTCACCGAATTCATTGGAGTATTTAGTTTCAATTAAACGAACCTTCCGATAACGAGGGTCGTTACTCGTTAGTCATCCCCTCCAGGCTGGTGGTCGGTCGAAAAAAAAAACTACCACCTAGTCAGTAGACTTGGTCAGAATTTCAGTATGAGATAGGAAAAAATATATCAAGCAAAACCAAGCCAGAAACATAGAGAGAATCGTGACAGACCGTCCAAGCAACCCTTAGCTAGCATTAGGTATACTTTTAAGGTCCGTAACTATACGCATAGGGTAGTACTGTATAGGATGTAGAGTTCTTCTATGCATGGGGTGAAGTATAGAGGGGGGTAGGCAGGTTCTGCAGGGTGCGCGTTAAGTACAGATAATAGGTGGTGTTTACCGCCGCGATGATCGGGACGATTTAAGGGTGGCCAGGCTTGAAACGGCTAATAGGACCCCAAATAAATTAAATTATCATGATAAAGGTCGGGTGGGGGGTGCAACTTTTACTCTACGGGGTAGTCCCGACCTCACTCCACACCTAGTTCACTCAGAACTCTCTACCCAACTTCAACCCCCTGCCGTCACGAATAAGAGCGTGAATAGTGATTGTCCACTCGATAAAGCCGCCCCCCTTGTTTACTGACATCTGTCACCGTTTATGGCAATGCGTGGCGAGTCGACCGACATCACGTTCTCTAATACTGACATCCGATTGGCCTTTTCCCTTGGTTCCTCTTTTACTATTGGCTCTCAGGGTCCAACTCCGATGCCTTCCGCCATCCACCAGGTAAACTAGCAAGGGAAACTCTGGATTTATATTATTTATTTTGCCACGGGGTATTTGTAGTTAGTTAGCGACTACCATCCACCAACCCTTGGCACTTACCCTCTGCCGTATGTCACTTGCCATCCCTTCACGGAATGAAATACTCAAGGGGTACCTTGCTGCTGTTATGAATATTGTTACTCGTGCTCCTGTGGCGTTTGTCAATCTTCCATTTAGTTTTCTTATTTTTAATAATCGTCATCTTATTCCAGTTCAGATGCTTGAAATTTATCGTTTTCTTTCTGAAAACAAAAACACTTTTTTTATTTCAAATTTTCGAACTTATTTTCACGGATTTCATGCAAAACGATATTGTTGTCTTATGTATAAATATATTATTTTATTGTCTAATATATATCAGGGATGTTGAATATTGTCAAATTGCATATTACCGAGCATAAGTATTAAATATCCTAATGGTTATACCATAACGGGTGTATGCGAATTGAAAAAAAAAAAGTCCCATAAAAGTGAATCATGACAGGATGGGATCTGACGTAACGATCCAAATAATAATTGTCGCGGAACGACGGCCGGGAAATCATCGGCCATATGTGACCAGCAGGGGGTAAACCACCCTTAGCTTAGCAATAAATAGCCCGCTAAACGTTACGCGTTAAATGCTAAATGCTAAATAGCCATTCTATCTGTATCAATACAAAATCCCATAGTAGACTGTACATCGTATTATACAAGGATCTAGTGATACATTAAATAGATATAGGATAGGGAACGTACACTCGGTGACATTAATTAATTTCTTTTATTTTGCAATGAAATTATTATCGACGTGAAAAGAAAAAATACACGTAACGAGGAGGGGTTGCTCCCGAGTGTAATTCCATGGTGGCAAAACTCGCCATATGGGCAATCACAATTAAATAAATACACGAGCCCGGCTTAATGCCGCAGATAAATAATCGAAAATCTGTTGCTCTCCCGAATTTGTTACGTAGCCAAAGATAAGGAAACCGAACGTGCTGGCTGTTAACCCTTGGATTAACACTTGTGGCGACACGTGACCCATGATTCAAAATCGAAAGCGTCTACTAAAAACAAATATAATACATCCTATACTACGGTCACGTACACACCAAACGATCACGACTACGTATTAGCTGGCAGATAAAATTAAGATTGATTTTTTTTTGAAAATCGATCAATTTCTTGGATCTTCGCGGTTAACACTCCTAGAATTTTATTTAGGTATCGTACACACGATAGATACACCTTTCTACGAGTTAAACGCTGATAAAGTGTTATTTGATAAAGATAAGACGAACTTCCACGAAGGAGAAAAGACTTAGAGTTTCGAAAGCACTGTGAAATGAAAGTTTTTGAAAAAAAAAATCCATTTTCCATGAAATCTAAATAAGTGTAGTTTTATTTATCGACTAAATTTTGTGGCTACTGTCCATTTTGTGATTTTTATTTGAAGGGTCCTTTTTGTATGGAATTTTACATCTAGCACTAGCCGCAACCCCTTTAGCTAAGGGATGAAGTGATATTTCTTTCTATAGGGCGTTAAATTTCCTGACCCTACAATAATAATCAGAACCACCCTATAGTTGGTATAGCATGCACCATCGCGATACCTGGTTGCAACTAAGTGAATCACTCACTGCTAATCCGAATGCATTCTACTAAACGCTGCCATGTGTACAAACACTGACAGCCGGTCGCGCACTTGCTAGTTAAGTTGGGGGGTAACTTTAAGCCAATGACGCAAAGACCATTTGAGAAGTTCACCCTTACAATTGGCAAATTTAGTTCTAGACTAGTAAGCAATAGTTTGTCACATATGAAAGATACGGTAGTCAGTCATACAAACGCCTTGTACAATGGTATACAAAAAAAGAAAGCAAGATCTAACCTTAAGGGATGAAACTTAGCAATATTTCTGTCTTATATTTCTTAAAGGATTTTAGATCCCTCGGTACATACGCCTATGAACGCCAAGTTCAGAGTTCACCCCATGACCAAGAGTCATTCGCAGGGCTAATTGCAGGGGCGTCTCGCCACCCCTTCGTCTAACCCCAAATCATCCCCGGTAACCCATAGGGATTTACACTCGCGATAATTACATTAGCATTCGATGATTTTTATTGGATCATTCCTGATAGTTATAACGAACAAACCCTACGAGGTATACACAGTGCAGAGCAATTTTGCTAAAATAATTTATACGAAAAGAATAATAAGAAAAAAAAACCATTATTTCATCCCTTTCTTAATTATTACGTATAATTAATTTGTTGTATCGCTTAATTTAATTTCAGGCTGCGCCGCTCAGCACGCTCTACTTGGAAAAACACGAAGACCACGCACGGCCTTTACGTCTCAGCAATTGCTGGAGCTTGAGAAACAATTTCGACAGAACAAATACCTCAGCAGACCGAAGAGGTTCGAAGTGGCGACTTCTCTGATGCTTACAGAAACCCAGGTAAGATTAGAGCAAAGACATAAGACATTTAAAGAACAGTGGTCGAATGATTACATAACGTAAAAAAAAAAAAGACAAAGAAAAACAAAATAAAAGCTTTGGCTCTCAAGCTTCTCAAGGAATGACATAACGCCTCACCTATGGATTGTAAATCGCAGGGACTGTCAAGCTTGGAATTTCTGAATGAGGAGTGGGAAAAAGACCCTTGAGAGAAATCCCTGAATAATCCTCCCCTCCGAATCTCACATAGTTCAACAACTTAAACATAACTCCGAAGCTTACGAGCTCTGACGGATCGCACGGCAAACAGACGTCCAGAAAGTCTGAGTTATGGCGGCTCAGTCCCTGATTTGTTTCGATATTTTACCGATTTCATCTCGAGCCTTCGAACGCGACTCATTTAGATGTCGCCAAGCCGCCTTGTGACTTTTCTACTGAAAATTGCAGAGATCCAGAGATATCTCCTCAGCACTGTTCTGTCCTCTCTACGAATACAGCTTCCAATATTCTTAAAATCAATAGATACCGGTATTTGACTATGCGTATAAAAACTGTATTTGACAGAGAGAAAGAAGGTATATGCCTTAGAATTTAGTAATTTCCTATACTCGCCGTGAGTGCGAGAGAGACGGACTTATGGGTGCTTACGTGCATAAGAGAAAGACGGATATACCGTCGACCAGAAATCGGCGAATCTTATTTATTATATCCTGCTCGATCGAGCTCTCTCAATGTATTTTTGATCGGTCGTAACTACTGAATTGATCGTGATAGTCGAAACAATTAATACACTGTATTTAGCATTTTAATGATATTCGAAATAATTATTACGTGAGATTGTCAACTGTCAAATTTGATTGACTCTAGCTAAACGTCTCTCGCATACGACTAATTAATTTTGACTAAAAATGGATCAAGGAGTATTGCGCAACAATGTGTAATCGCGTATAGCTCGTATTGAATTAATTAATTCGATTAAGATCGTTGGATCGAACAACAATCATTGATTGGTTAATCTCGATAAGATTCTCGTGCTAACGCTGTACATACGCACAGTCGTGATATTGATTAATCCTATAAAAAGCAAATATTGATTTTCTTACCAATCACTTGATTATTAAAGAAAAAAAAAAAAAAAAAGAAAGAAAGAGGTTCCATTAAGAAATTATTAAGAAATTCCCACGTTGATTAATTCCACGAGAATTTCTTTGGTCTAAGAAATATTTTCACCCTGAAGAATTCCTCCTGGAATATCCCAGCTCAGTCGTCAAAATCCCAAAGTGATTCGTATTCGTACGAGCATAAAGAAGGTGTGTTCCACGAAGGGTGGAAGGTAATACGACCGGGGTGGGACATGATATGTTGTCCGAAAGATTTACATCGTATTCTTACGACAGGGGTAGAAAATCGAGAGTCTCCCATCCAGCCTGATTTACTGCCTGGTGCGATTCCAATATTGGATGGGAAGTCACGTGCGATTTTTCTCCATTATATTCATTCCTATAAGTAGATACAAGATGTAAAGAGAGAGAGAGAGAGAGAGAGAATTTACTTTGAAGAAAATATACAACCAGTATATACTCACAGTGATAAATAATTAAATTAAAGTGATTGTTAATGAATCAATCATGGTAATTAATGAATTCTTCTTTCCAGGTTAAGATATGGTTTCAAAACAGACGAATGAAGTGGAAGCGTAGCAAGAAGGCGCAGCAGGAAGCTAGAACGACGGGAAAGGTTGAGGAGACTGGAAGTTCGCGAAGTGCAGATCGTGAGACCGGAAGTGACGTCAGCATCAGTGGTAGCAGCGTACCGGAAGAAGGACGCTCGTCGTCTCAAGAGAGTCAAAGAGGAATCACCGAGATTCAGGAACCACTTTATCGGCCTTACGTAGTGTAAAAGGGGTTCGGGGTGCCAATTTCGTTTACGTGGAAATTCTGAAAAATGAAAGCGATCGCGTATGAAGTGGAGTGTATGAAGTGCAGAATAATATTTAATATATAATGACTGCCATAGATTACTCCTACTATCTCGATGACTCTCAGGTTCTTTCATTGGAATGACTTGACGTTTTCTACGAATGGATCTCTAGATGAAATCTTTGTAAATAAGAAGCAGCCACTTGACCTCGATGTAAATAAGGGGCCAGCGATGAGGGCCGGCGAGCACTGAAAAAAATGTCTAGGCTTTTACTTTAGGACTCGATCGACAATCATAATCTCGTCACTTTGACTCTGTCGATCGCGACTTAATCGATCGTCCAGAGAGATTGGATGCCGATCGAAATGTTGTTTCCAATTAAAATCGGTTCGAGATAAGAGATACGATTGTTTATTGTGTTTCTGTAATTAAATATAATTTTTATCGGTTCTTTTAATGAACCAACTGTGTATATAGTAGTACCAGCGTATCTATTTCGCTTTTGAATTTTCGTATGGCGATTAACGAAGGAATTTTTGAAAAATGACAGTTCGCAGGGAACCGATTTCAATAAAATGTAATAGTTATTATACGAGATAAAATTACGGTTGATCGAAGCGACCTTAGAGAATGACAAGATTAATCTGTATTAATTTTTCAGTATTTAAGCACGATTCTGATTTGTGTTAATAATTTAGACGATAGATGTATATTGACTATATATATATATATATATATATATATATATATATATATATATTACATACGAGGAGCAAGTATTTATGATATGTGACGTGAATGTAAATATTGTTCGTGTACGAATAAGAAATAGAGAATGTGATGCCAGAACCTAATATATTGCGAGAGAAGTTCCTAAAATAAATTATACAAAAACGATTGAAAAATTAAAACAAAGGAGTTATTCGTCGCTCGATATAGCGGCAAGCATTATTTCAAGAACCAACCCTTAAAGATCATTAAGGATATCCCCCATGGGCAAAATTATCGTGGAATTAATTTCTCCATAAACTACAGTGAGTCGTAGTACGCGAATGTTCATAGGTTACGTAAAGTCATGGATACTGTAGTTACATGGGTGGCTATGTGGTAACTAGGGGGGTTGAAGAGCCATGGAGAGAAGAAGGGGTTTGCTGGGGTGAAGTGGGATTGTCGAAAATTTGCATGATGGCTGCTGATTGGATATATGGCTCGTAAATGAGAATATTCCAACAAACTCAGCCCTCCGTTAGGTATACATACGTATATTCATTCGGGCGTAATCGGAAATGATTCGTGCGACGTCGGGCGATTCCGTAACTCATGACTGAGGAAGACAAAGAAAGACGAGGAAAAGGTACATCCCTAAGTCGCCGTTTCGCAGCCCATCAGATATTTATGACATGCTAATTCCCAGTTACGAATTCCGCGAGGTTTCCCGCTCGGCTGGATCCCTGAAGAACCGGAAATCGCGAGTCACCCGTTCGGAAATGTTCCCTTCGAGGAATGGAGGTACGACTGTACCATGGCAGGATGTGGAAATATTTGAAGAACGTGGATCGATGTCTGTACGTATCTTGGATCGGAATAAAAGCAGGTATATATACTTTGAATAACCTTAAGAAATAAAAGAAAAAGAATGTCTGTACTTACGTCAATTTCTCTATACTTTGTCTTAAAATCTCCAAGAAATAAGATCCACATTTTTCAAGATGAATAATTCAATATCGACGTCACGATTGATCTGCCTAATTCCTTTCTCATGGTAAATCCTCGATTATCCAACAGGGACTTATCGATCGGTACTATCGATTAATTTCCTCTGACTCCCAGCAACAAAATGGCGTATCCAATCGATAGACAGTTCGGGTCACCAGTTTGCAGTCCTAAAAAAAAATTTCTTATTATCTGGATTATCAAGAATGGAAAAAAAAGCTTGCTGGGCAGATTCTTGTGAATTAGTAAATTGGAAAATAAACTTAAAAATATTAATATCAGGTATCAGACTACTATAATAAGTATAGGTGTTATTTTTTGAGAATGTCGTAAAATCCAACCTGAACCTATAATGCTGTTTATTAAGGAAAGTAGAACGTTTATGCTAATTTTCGGTAAAGTAACGTCTTGCTGCTGGCTCGCGGTTAACGCTCGTGTTTTCCAAAAAGCTTTACGGTTATTTCCGTTTACGCCATTTATGCGGTGAAAACAGTAATATGGCGCCAAGCCAGGATCCGTCCTCGTTCCGCTGGGAAATTTCAGTACTCGTGAATAATCACAACGAGTAAAGGTACTCTGATTTTCCAAGATATTAGGATAAAGTGTATTAAAACGAACTGTCGCGTAACGTTTCAAAAAAAAAAAAAAAATCATACAACTTTTGCTCTTCGCTGAGTCCCCAAGAACCTATAAGTATAATCCGGGTAAACCAAAGGATTGAAACTTCTGAATGGCTGATACGAATCGAGTCTAACGTCCAATAAGAAGAAAAAAAAATATAAGGAGAAAATCCACAGCAGCCATTTGTATCGTGAAATATTTTTCTATAAGATTATTAAGCTGTGTATCAAAAACTATATGAGGCAGCAACGCACTACCTAATTTGACAAATAGCCATTGCAGAAAATATGACACAGGGAGTAATATGCGCTTTCTGTACACGACAATATATATATATATACACAAATAGACGCAAAGCGTCGCCAGTAAACGAGACAAGAGAATCAATGAGTAATAATGGAGGGAGATACGCGTACAGCTCGCTTGCCTAGTAATTGGCCAGGTTCATCGAACCGCGAAATCTATTGGTCCTTTGTCATTGAACATATAGGACAGCCTGCTAGAGAATCGAATATATTTCCAATCCAAGCCAGACAGATTATCTTCATTCTTCATGTTGGCAAACACGGTCATTCTCCAGCAGCAAAGTGACGTTTCACCATAGCCGTTGACTCTTCATCCACTTCATGATCCATTTAAAGGAAGTAGCGATCCTCAGTCAAGCAGTGCTGCCACCACCATTTCCTTAGTTTGTAGTATCCGATCGTCAAAACGTTATAGCCCGGTTAGGGGACCCCATTGTATCCATCCTGCCGATGGGGATTTCAGAATCGTGGAGTCAAGAGGCAAAAGTCCTCCGAAGTTGGCGTCTGGCTACGCAAGGGTGGGAACCACTCATGTTTATATGCATTGTATTGCTAAAACCCTTTTAACCGAATTACATTTAGCGATTCCAGTGCCGTATCTGTAAAACTGTGTGCGAGAGTGTGGAGAGAGGGTAGCTGCTGGTTGTGGCTGAGATGGAGAATGAAGGAGGGTTAGAGAACGAGTGAGTGGGAAAGAGAAGAAAAGCAAGGAAATAGGGATAGAAAGAGAGATGCTAGTATATAGCACTACTCCACTGGTGATGGTGGTGGTGGTGGATGCTGGGAGTTGCGGTGGGCTGGAAAGCAACTGGCTGAATTCTGGGACTCTCGGAACGTTGGCATCCCTGAATCCTGATTCTCTTGGTAAACAAGTGCTTAGGTGATTCACTGCTTGTTCGCTCCTATCGGGCGTCGTTTGTTTCGAGACGCCGACGCCATTGCCGCTACGATTTTACCTCGTTTTACGGTCTAATGGAGACTACGCTCTTTACCCTTATACCGTGTGGTAGTCCTTTCTTCGTTCAGCCATTTTACACCCCAAGCCATTGTTTATTCCTAGATCATTACTTTTCCACGTAATGTCTTATTATAATGTTGGTATACTGTCCAAGTGCAAGTGCATTGAACATAGGTCGATATATATATATATATATATAGGCACCTATAGAGATACATATTATAAACTGAATCTTCAAAAAGTATTAATATATTAAGATTTAAGGGTTGGTATCAGTCTTCTGTACAGATACCAAAACTTAGGGTATTATATATTAATATAGCTCGAGTATTAAAAACATTGAATTGATCCATGTAAGATTGAGCAGTACTGTTCACGAAGCTCACTCCGTGCAACTGTTGTAATAAATAATTACGTAATATAAATGTAAAGATAACGTTACTGAAATTCATCTTACCATCAGCCCAAATTGTAGTTAGGAAGTCAAGCCCCGCACAAAGGGGTGGAGCCCTCAAAGAGTCATAAACGCTCTACGGCCCTGCCTTGGCTCGCGCAGCTCGTGGCACAGCCCGTCATTAGCGCTAACAAGGTTATCCCCGGGCTGGGGTACCCAGGACC
This sequence comes from Hartigia nigra, assembly GCA_031001745.1. Classification (NCBI taxonomy): domain Eukaryota; kingdom Metazoa; phylum Arthropoda; class Insecta; order Hymenoptera; family Cephidae; genus Hartigia; species Hartigia nigra. Next base: position 159,325 of record JARPRG010000116.1, on the reverse strand, counting down.
ACCCTACGTCACCCTCGTGCCGCCATCCCCGTCCTATGCTCAGGGTCCTACTCTAGACCTCCCTAGAACAAGAGGGGATAATAAGATCTGCGACAATCAACCCAACGACGACGCCGACGACGCCGACGACGACGAGCGTCGTGAGACGACCCCCTGGGCGACCTAGCAAGCGACGTCCGCCACGTTTAGGTCCACCTTTTCCTTTACCTTCTCTCCGTCTCTTCTTACGGCACCCTCATCCCTCTCTAAAGACTCTCTTGATCCTCCGTAGCGGTAGCCTCTGCAGTCCAAGGCACGTCAGCTGTGTGTTTGCCATTTTCTATTTTTCTCTTGGTTCCCTGATAATTCAACGTAATCAGATACCCTCTTATGTAACTTAAAAATATCATAGATATCACGTACAATACTAAACTTAGATACACTAGCCTAATTATTGCTCAGCTATAGTTCGCTTATGGTAGTTGGGTGAGTCCGCTGAGAGGGAAAATCTGTTTGAGGGATCCGTGCAAATAGATTTTATGGTTAACGAGCAATGGGGTCGTTAGGCCAAGGTGGAGTTCAGTTTGAAGTATTAGTATGGTTGTAGGTTAAACTAGAAACAGGGTAGCATGTGTTTATACCATAATATAACAAAATGAACAAATGACGTAGAATTTGTATAAATTATTTGAATATTACCACAAGACTTTCTGTCCAGACAAACAACATGTTTCATCGTAGAGTCCTGTACAGCATGTATCTGTAATAAAATTCTCTATCAATTTTATATAGACTATTAGACGTAGAATTATGGCAAGTGAATTATCCACAAGTAGAAAAGTTACCTAAGAATTGCATCGATCCGTCCCAAAAAAAAAACATACCACAGGGGATGGTTTACGACCGCAAAACTTCGAGACGAAGGAATCCTGTAATGGATAAGTTTTCGGGCATGGAACAAAGTATGGCTGGCACTTCCGGTTGGTTGCCCGCTAAATATGATGAAGAACAATAGATCATTGGTTCAGCTTGAACTATATAGGGACTCTAATACTTGGCGTATACTGGTAGCTATAGGGAATCGCAGGGATGTCCATGGTATGGAAGGTGGCCAGAAGGATTCGCAATGGTTTGGGAATGAAAATGGAGTGAGAGCGAAGGGGCTATGTTGGCCAAGCTGATTGTGTGTAAGTGCAGAAGGGAAAGACGAAGGAGAACGAGGAGGAGAAGAAGAACAGTCAGCCAGCCAGCCAGTTCATGCTGGTGAATCGTAGTAGAGACGTGCCGGAGGGGCGAAGGAGGGAATTGCTACGAACTAGAGGGTGAGGTCGGCTTGGAACGGAGGTTGGAAGGAGCTAACCGCATCGTAATCAACGTAAAATGGCGTCGGGAACAGAGAACGGAGAACGGAGCCTCCTGAGGTCGTGCCGCCATTGTTGATCGCCCTCTCTCACGTATAATACGTACTATATTCTGCGCACAGGGATGCAGCTGCTGATATTTTACTTGAAGACTGGAATTTCTAGACAGACAATTATTTCAAATTATTATTGTGATTAGTTAGCAGTGTTTTTATTATTGATCGCTTCTTCAGTATATTATGTATATATATTTTTTTTTTGTCTTTAAAGTATAAACAATATGTAATATTGTTGGCATTGCAGGAGTTTTATCTACATTGATAACGCTTTCTTGAAGTTTCGCAGCATAAACGGCTTTATTAATCGCTATGATTAATCTGATCGACTAAGATATTTTGAAAAGGTTCGACAGAGATTTAAGACTGTGATTTGAATTCTTCGTGTCACGAGCTTGAGTCACTCGAGCTGATTCTAATTGCTAGAATTCGATTCGTGAGTCACGGCAAATGATATTTGAGATTTTTCGATACAGGAAAATTGACAATGTAAATCCGATAGAATGAATTTTATTTCAAGCTGCCGTTTCCCGTCTCGTTTCATAAGAATAGACACGGGTTAGATTCAACCCTGCGAAACGCTGGCAAGTCGCAATAAATTACGCAGAAGAGCAGCTCTGAGCGGAGATTACTGCTCCGGTTTCTCCTCCCTCTTGGCCAACCCCTATTTCATCCTGCTCTTTACTATTCAGCGGCACCTTACGGGGATGATGGCTGTTCCAGTTAACGCGGACGTTATGCTCGATTTTGTAAAATCCTATCTACGCCGCAAACACGGTAAGCAACATTTACACGTCGCAGTAAGCTAAGGTAAGAGCGAATGATAATTTGGAAAAAATGTTTCTAACTAAACTATGTATCCCATAAAGTCAAAAGACTGCAGTTGCCTTAGAAACGAACAAAGGACGGGGAGGGAAGGGAAGGAGGACAGGTCCCTCGTTGTAAAAAAAAAAAAACAATAATTTAATCAAGGATCGCCGTACTCGACTTATCAGTTCTTACCCAATCTACTAATATCCGATGCTATTACGTAGTCGCTTGGAAAATTACTACGATCCTCGAAACAAAACAAGTCCATTCCGCCGGGCGTCCATGGAATAAGAAATTTGGCGCGCTCACGAAATGCTAAGCCAGAGGCAAAGAGATTCAGGTCTGATTGTGAGTCCGATTGGCGGAGCGAAGAGATCGCATAAAAATTCAGCGAAGTACCCGCTGAACGGTTCATTTCACAGGAGCTGATCGCGTTCGACTTCAGCCTCGAGGGCAACATACATTATGGCGTGCTGAAGGCCCGCCATCTTTTCCGATAACGCAATTTAATCCCCTAGCATAATCTAGACTCAGGAAGGATCCTTCCGAGTTTATTTTCGATACTAACTCATGTTTTACAATAGTTAACAGACCTTAATGCATTCGGTTAATGGGTTATATATCCAAGGAAGAACGAAGCAAAGCTTTTATTTCAAAAATTTAACGTCTTCACGAAGTTACGGAAAATTCGTAAAGATGAATTCGGCATTAAAAATTTATCGTAATTCCTAATAACGTTTATCGTTACTTTACTCAGAGACATTCTAATACGTACCAGTGTTGTATGCGTCATTCATTATCCATAAATATTTATTGAGATATTTATAAAATGGTTTAAAAAACAGAAAAATTCCACTCTTCTCCTGACGCTCTCGTGATCCAAGTCGTCTTTGTTGTAGGTGGCGCTTCGTTCAGCAACGAGCTCGGCCAAAAGTAGAACTACTTTACCGACGGCCGATAACGTACAAATGACTTTACTAACAATGGCCGCCTTTTGCATCTTTACGTATCACTCCTAGAGTACACTGTAGACAATTTCCACGATCGACAATCAAGGTCTCTGATGAAACGACGAGCCTAAACAACAATGTCGTGAACGACGAACGGCACGAAACGTCAAAACTGTTGGTTATTGGACTTGATTCGCTCGTGAAAGAAATTACGGTGATATATTATTGAATTTTCTCATTGACTATGTGTATCGGTATCTAAAGTTAATCATGAAGACCGTGGAAGGGAAGGTCGTGGTGTTAGGTTCACAAGGTAAGTCATTCTCCTAATTACATACTTCTGGTAAACATTTCTTCTCTCATTATGTAACGTAGAGCCAGACGAGGAATCCGCTGGAATTAAATATATAACTTAACAAAAATTATATATCTTTATGTCTATTAAATTTAGGTTTAAAAGTTATTGCCAATTTTTTCAATAATTTTTCTCTTATACCATAACGTATATATTACGTTGATAAGTAAATTACAATCTTATTTTAATTTCAAACGTTAATCGACACGCGTATCAGTTATCACGACTTATTGCAAAACATAGAATTTGAAGAAATGTTATTATTAGTTGAATTAAATGATTAATTGCATTATCTGCAGTGGAATCGGTATTTACAAGAAACTCTAACGTAATCCAAAGCATTTTTGCGATCGCATTATTTATAACGCTAGCACAACAATCTTGAAAATGTAATACTATCATTAATCTCGGGTATTTCCATATTGATATCAGCACTGTAACGGTACCTAGTTTTACTGTTATCGTATATTCTGTTTACGATAAAAAAAAAAGCTTCAAATGACAAATAACACATGTAGAGTTCCAAACGTGTCATAAGCAGCTTTGTCTAAAATTCACAAAGTATAGACGTACATCCATGAGAAGACACAAGTATTACCATTGCTAAAATAATTTTCAAGCAGACGTCAATTTACGTTTATCTTATCAATCTATAGTCGATCAATCGGTAAACTTTGAGCTTAGATACTTCTTTATGCTGAACATATAAACAGGTGGTTCCTCCAAGTCATACTTTACTCGTGGACGGACTATATTTCACTGAACTCGTGAAAGGAAATATATAATCGTGATAATCTGTCAATAAAATGTATTTACTTGAACGTTCGTTACCTTGAAATATTTTTAGCGGCAAAAGTAACAATTTGTAATACAAAGAACGCATTGGCTAGCATGAATCATTTCAACCACGTACTTGAATAATCTAACGCGGGAACTCACTAACAAAGGTACATAACATATTTGAAACTTTACCAAGAAATATTATTGAATTTCTATATTAAACATTCATTATCTTCGGATGTATCAGGTTAACCGACATGGATGTTTATTTTCCTGTTCTGATAAGAAAGGCTCCATGCCGGAACCGTTATTACTGCACCAAAGCGGGTTATTTGAATTGTAATATTATTTGTACGTTGCAGGCGTTGGAAAAACGAGTATGATCGTCCGATATATTGGGAACATGTTTAATCATCATATAAATCCCACGATAGGAGCATCTTTCTTCACGTGTAAAGTCAACCTGGAAGAAGCAAGAGTTAAACTTCAGGTTTAGTTAAATCGAATATACCGGCCATTTTGCTTGTGATAATACTTAAGAATAATTATTAATAATACTTGTTGTTTTCATAGGTATGGGACACTGCTGGTCAAGAAAGATTCAGATCTATGGCGCCCATGTATTACAGGAATGCTAATGCAGCTTTATTGATCTTTGACTTAACTCAGTATAATACTTTCATTGCCATTAAGAGCTGGGTAACTGAACTCAGGAGGAACGTCGAGGAAGCCTTGGTACTCGTTTTAGTTGGTAACAAAAGCGATCTCGAACATCAACGTAAGGTTGATCCGGAGGAAGGTCGAAAATATGCCGATAATATTGGAGCGACTTATTATGAGACTTCAGCTCTTCACAACGAAGGAATCGAACAGGTTTTCCTGGCTATTGCCATTGGTCTTGCGAAATTGAGCTCAGGGAATCATGACTTGGCGACTAGTCTTAGAGTTTATGATTCTATCAGTTCTGGGCTTAGTAGTCCGGATATGCTGCTTAGTCCTTCTAAGGAGGAAGGTATCACGGATAGGAGTATAGCTTTTGCTATTCAGGAGAGACCACCAGCTTGTTGTTAATTAATCATTAGAGTTTGACAATTTAATAGAGTTTGCTTCGATCGAGTTATTGGTAAGATGATTGTTCATTTTTGTTTTTTTTTTTATTGCGAAGTCAAAGAACGCGAATAATGATTGTGCACTGGTTAGAGCAAGGAAAGATAATTTTTAACCAAAAGTCTGAAATTCTTTTACACGGAATTCTATATCTAATCTTTCGTGCATTCTAGTAATTCTAGTAATTTTCATTGAAACGTTTTATTATGGGTAATTATAGGATTAATTAGAGTCATTCTGTAATATGGAATTATTGGTGCAGTTATTGATGTTTAATCTCAGTCATTAATTTCGTTGAAACTCAATATGGTGCCCAATTGAATTAGTGTCGTGTGATATACTTTATCATCGTGACGTGATAAGGTTTGTTTAAGTAACACTGTTAATATGTAGTCTTACAAGGTTTTATCAAAAAAGGGCAATTAATTAAAAAGTCGACAGTAAAGACTGTTTTGTTTTAAGCTTATTCTCTATAGTCTATGATATTTACTAACTAGCGCACTGCCCGTACGAAGAGAAAAACAAAATGGCTAAACTCGATGAACCGAATACATTCTCTTTTTATTGCTTTGCCCTTTCGTAACCGTTTTTTTTTTTTTGGATCACATATTTGTACAGACTTTTCTACAAAATAAAATATATATTTGTAAAATTATGTGAGTCCATATTGAGATCCTACGAGACATGAATTCCTCGTATATTCATAGTGATACAATCCTACAGAACTGTATATTGAATCCTATACTAAATTCCCAAAGCAGTTCAACAAGAAGTTTTCCACAAAAAGATTAGGTAAAAATTTGCGTGAATGATTTGTCAACGGCTGACTATAGCCGGAAGGTAAGTAACAAAAAAAAGTGTTGATGGCATAATAAATGACAATGAGAAACCCAAGGCCACTAATGGACCAGGAAACGAGTGGATAGGTATCACCATAACGGTAAATCCGTCACGCGAATTTGCCATAGGCGAAACAAAACCACAGTTATCGTGCAAACCTATCCTAAAATTGAAACTCTAAAACAGTTATCAGATTTCAGCGTAGAGAAACTATACATCGCAAAAAAAAATTGCGTGAACATCTTGCGACTCTCTCATTGAGTCTTTCGCTGTGTAAATTACTGTGCGAAAAATGCATGACCTTGGGATGAGCGTTACATCCGACAAAGCGTTGTTTCAAGCAAGTTCCTGAGGTTCCCATACGCCTGCTTGAAGAAAAGGAAATGCTGATACGTCTTCAGGGACGCGGATAAGCCAGCGAATTCCTGGAGAAACAAAACAGCGTGAACTCAGTTTAAGGTTAAGGACCGACAATTAATAACTTAAGAATGGTTCTGTGCCCTCTAGTTCAATCCTGAGAAACTAGAATTACCAAAGCGTGACTAAATTTTCGTGTAGCCTCTGATTCCGGACGCTAAAAGTTTTAAAGATTCTGATCCGACAGTAATAGCCTCTTCTGTTCTCGTACAGGATGTCTAGGTTATGGTTTCCGGCAGCCAAAAGGATCGACAGGATTGTCAAAGGTATTTCCTATCAGCAAAACTCTTTGGATTCTTAAGAGTGATCAATGGCCGCAGCACCAATTGTTGAGTAAACTATTACTCTTAGAAAAATAAGAATAAGAAGTAAAATTAACGTCACGCAATCAGTCGTTTGTCGAGTAGTTGTAGCAGTGTTGAATTTTCCGTCTTCTATTATACCAAAACAAAGGGCACATAGATCGTAACGTCTCTTAAAGTATCAAAGGATAAAATAGATCGTGCGGGTCGACGACATGGCCTCAAGCAACAAACGAATGGAATGGAAACGCCAATTTATAAAGTACTCGAGTTATTTGTACAAGCTAGGAGTTATATTGCAATAATTATCTTAACAATGATTTTCTCTACTCGATACGTGAATTGTACAATGTATATTTCTCGTAGTACCTTACAAGGTGTACTTTTCATCTCCTCGAGTATACAATCGTATTATCTCAGTCTTGACTTCTTTGTACGTTACGTTTTACGATAAGATTTGATAATTGCATAATGACTCATTCCGTGTGGCCGACTCTCGCGAAGCGTGACGTCCCAGCTTTGTCTGCGTGTAACTCATCCCATTTTCATTACGTAAAACAACTATTTAATATGCATCTAGGCCTATTAGGACGCGTCTTTAAATTTAACACGAAGAAAAGATACAGCCAACCTATTCGTCGGTGAGTGAAGTCATGAAAGTCACTTCCGGACGTGCAAAATCGTATATAAAATATATCGCAAAATCCAGAGATCTCTATCACGAGTATAAAACGCTAAAAAAATGTAGAAATCAAACTCAATGACGAAACTGAATCACAGCGTCTTTCAATGACTAATCTCAAAATTGTCGTACGAAGAAAAATAACTGATGGAAAAACGACGAGAAAAATGTGTCGCGTGCATCTGTTGTATTTCGCTGCTAGGATCGTATTGCACTTCACTTGCACTTATCTAGACAATAGGCAGTAAAATTATCCTGGCTAGTAGTCGGTTTGTAATCATTTGTCTCGATGATTTTATGCGAAGAGGAAACGATGAAAACACACCCCGATAACGCTATGTATTTATTTTTCCCAGAATAATCCCTGTGGAGTCCTTGACATCCTTCTGATCCTAATTTCAACTTGCCACTTGGCTAATCAACAGGAATTTGAAATACTTAGGTAAGAGCATGATTTCTTACGCAACTTATGACGCGGCTTTAGCTGTTTTATTAAGGTTTGGCTAATTTCTTTTTCTCATATAATTTCTAGTAATTAAAGCTAGAGCATATTTTATATGCGATTAGATGATAATCTTCTACTATTGTACGCCGGTATTTCTATCAGAATGGTTTACTAATTCACTCCCTGTTGTAGGTGGGTGGGTGCTTCAACGTGAACCAAGTAGAAGAAGCTATTAGGTATGTATAAGGATGGTGCTCTCATATAAGACAGTGATACAGTTACTTAAGACTCTCAGTCCGAAGTCAATCGCAAGAGGCTCAACTCACCTTGCGAAAGTATAATGAACCGCGCCGAGATCATTATCAAGCTTTGCTAGACTGTAATTAAGAAAAATATTGATGATTAAGTATACTTGATCGTTACAATACGTTCTGTGATAGATATTGAAGTATAATTCAATAATATTATACAAAAAAAACTTGATTATTGGAGTGTAATAATTGTTTAATTCGTATCTATTATAAATAATTGATTGCTTGATTAGTTATTAATTAGGATCTATGATCAGTGTGTGAAGTGTCGCGTGAAAGGATTTTTAGTAGTGGAAGAGAAATGCTAATCTTCGTGCTTCAGTGTGTTATGTGAAATTAAACGCAATTTTTGGTGAATTAATTACGAAAAAATGAAGTGCCCAAATAGGAGAAGGAGGAAGATTCAAAGTTGTTTCGTATTCGTTATATTTTTATTAATTACAAAAATCACAGCTCTGACGATCGATAATCAGCTTGTAATCATAGCTAATGGTGATTATAATTTAAAATTAATTCTTGTCCTTTGAAAAAGTATAAATTCTCAGTTGAATGATACGTAGAGATTTTTTTTTTAGATTGTTACACCAGGATATCCATTGGTACTCGGTTGGCCGACAAGGACGTCTCCATCAGGACGTCTGTCGCGACAGTAACCGATTGCGAGGATGAATGTTCCAAGAATCGCAACACCTGTAAAGTATTCAGCTTTGGGTAAGATCACAAGGAATCAATGATTTGATGATTATGTAAATTTATTTTTTTTTATCATCCGTACAGGATCGGTTCAAAAGGTAACGGTACTTGCACCATCGGATCCAGGTTACCGAATCCTGAAGAATTACAGCAGGACCAGGATTATGATGTTTACGTAAGACGTCAGAATTCACCGGATTGTGAACCTGATAGACTCTACCAATTAGGTAGTGGTGGTAAACGACCGACTAATGACAGTGCCGTTAATGACTTTGCCAATGACAGGTATCCTACTGATTTTGCAAATGGTATAAACCCACCAAAGCCAAATGGCTTTCAGTATAACAGACCTGGACAGGATCGACCTTACGGGAAACCGCCATTAAATCAAGGATGGTTTTCATCCTTTGATGATGATAATGATGACAGAAGAGTCTACGACATCATTGGGAACAACAATCATCGACCTAATAACAAACCACCTATGCGCGGTTACAGTTATGACAATCAAAGACCTTTCAATGACGTCAATGATCATAAGGATATTCCTCGACCTGGTGGATTTGGCACCTTCTCCATAGGCCGGCCATCATCGAGTCCTGGGAAACCAGTCACTCCTAAACCTTCAAGCGATGAATCATCATTAACCGTTAAACCTGTTTACAACGAAGATGACAATTCCAATCCCGATGGATCTACTCCAGGAAAGTATCAATACTGGATTGATCACAATTCCGGAAGTAAGCGAAATCCAGATCATCAGACAGGAAGTGCTTATGGTTCTACAGGAAATGGACACACTCAAAGCTACGATATCATTCACGTATCAGAACGTCCAAGACCTGCTGACAATGATCGTTTCATTTATAACAAGGATAATCCCAATCCTATAAATCATCATGGTCCAATCAATTCCCACAGCTTCCACGGGTACAATTCGAATAACTACGACGATGACAAGTTCCAGGATTCTTATTCTGGCTTCTCAGGAATACTACCAGATCGTAAACATCAGTACGATGTCATTGGACATGGAATTGATGACTTTGATAACCCAAACTGTAAGTTACTCATGATTCCCAACTTAAATGTCCCTTTTATATTATATTTCTACAAGCACCAACTAATCTCTATAAAATAATAATCTACAATCCATAGTTTATCAAACCTAACGCATCTAGGATTGACAAATGGCAAACGGCATTGACACCGATTTTAACCACTATGCAAATTAACCCACTGCATCCAAGTACAGCTTCCGCTCCAGAGTACAGCTCTACGATTTATTTGCACTTTGTTCTTCCCCTACCTGCTGGAATTTCGAATCCTGAACACTCGTGGGAATTAAAGAACTATAATGGCACGCTTGCACGTATCTACAAAGGTAAAACCAGTCTTTGGCTTCCCTTCGAGACAATACAAATTCCCATCGTGCATCAAGATACCTGCTGAAATATGAAAAGGTAACTTCAACAAATATATTTCAAATCATTTATTTTTCAACGAGACATCAATCTGCTACTATTAAACTTAACGAAGACGATCACTCTGGACGTTCAAGAGACATTATTGGGCCTCTAGTACCGATGAGTCTCGTAAACCTTGAGATTTCTCGTTATTAATTAAGACAGCTCGGTAACAAAGGACAGTCGAAAGTAACAGTGTCTCAAGCGCAAACAGCTGCACGCAAACCGGAAGTCAAACGTCCTGCACAACATGTCTCTAAGTATTCCTTGTGTAACCATGTGACTCCTGCAGGAGTCTTTAAGTATCTACTGAATGTCTTCTCCTGCAATTCTTCATGAATATTCTTCATTACTTAACGGTCGCTTGTGGTAAAGGATCCAACCCCATTCATCACATCCAAAAATGTACAATATACTATGTATATATATGTAATAACTCCTCTTCTAGCCTGGCTGAAATAATTGGAATAATTGAGACCTTGAATAATCTTCAAGGACAGATTTCAAGCTGCGATGATCCTTTCTAGCCTGACGTCATTTCTTATATCCTGCATTTACGAATCATTCGTATCTGGATGTTTGTCAAATCGGATAATTGTCCATTTCCGCAGGAAAAAATGCATTACCGCTCGGAACACAAAGAGATCTAACTAGTTGCCAAAGACCTAAGAAGAATGCTGGACTTTAATATTTCATTTTATTCTCCACTCCATTTCATTTTATTCGAAATCATGGTCATTGTTTTTTTTTTAATGGATTTCAAGAGTAATTTTGGACTACGACCGAAGAGGAGTTATATGTATATATATTTTATACAATTATTACACTCCTAACGTGACACGAGGTGTGACTAAAGCATATCCTGCAGAATTGTTTGTGCGGATTAAATTATTTCTCTATGATGTTATTAGATGGTAGGAACTGGGCAGAGCTAATCATTAATGATCATGTAACGCCAAAACCCCACCCTAAAGTGTCAGTAGTTCCTCCCACTATTCTCACGGAAACGTTCACTTTTCTATAAAACCGCGAGAGTCTGTAATTTCTCCTCTACTTTTCTGTGCGTTTTCGGTTTTGGTGTTTCTCGCGTTAAATTAAAAACAAACAAAAAAAAAAGAATATTCTTTTCTGCCAGTATCTTGTTGCGAAATTATCATGAGGCGCAGGAGAGATTTTGCATTTCTACGTGATTAGGGAAACACGTGAATTTTGTGACTGGTACTTTGTTGACAAAAATACAAGAAAGAATCGATAATCAATTGTTAATGAAAAGAAAAATCATTGAAAATTTTCTTATTCGTTATGTGCATCTAAAATGGAAAATTTACAAGTATCCATTATTGATCTCAGAAGGAACGTTCGTCTGATGTAATAATCGTCAAGCTTCCGGTAGATGTAAACAATAATTATCAAACAGACATTGCGAATTTAATCTAGTGTTTTTTTTTTAATCATTTACAAAATTTTGATAAGACAATGTCATCCTATTTTTGGTTTTGGACCGTCGCAGCGATACTACTATTTTTCAAAGATAGTTGTCAGGATTCCATTATAATAGTTCAAGAGGTCAATGACAATTGTCAGCGTAAGTTACCCGTCTCCTAAAATCATTAAAAAAATAATTTCCCAAATCAATTATAAAATTGGCTAATTTTTACCTTAAAAAAAAAATGTCTTTCTTAGCCTGTTACAGGAGACTTTTGTCTGGTAAACGAATAGTGGAGATTCACATCAGGCGAGCCATCGACTGTGAAAGAATAGATGACTGTCATCGAGAATGCGATTCTGTGAAAGACTTTAATTGCGAAGGATTCAATTATAGGTAATAAGTCACAATCATAGGATCACTTGTCAATGAGCAATTAAAGAATTAGTAATCAAACGACTCTTATCAAAGATAACACGCGTGGAAATAAAAAACCGTGAATTAATTCTCAGCATTTGACTTATGCAAGAGAGCCATTTTTTATGCTCGGGATCCTGATGCGTCGCTTGACTTTTTATTTTTTTTATTTTTTATCTGGGTTAGCTATCACTGTACGCAACCTAACCTAACGCACCTAAAGGCACATGCGTGACCAAATGCGTTACCTATCCACCGTGGAATTGCATCACGGCCAATTTCATTACACTGCAAAATGCACAGTGACATAGTTCTTGGTCAATTTCTGTACAAGCACGGACTAACAATGCTGATGACGAAATCGATAGATTATTTAAAAAAAAGAAAAGAGGGGATATTCAAACGACTGTTTTTCTTTTTTTTAATAGGAGAATGGGACCTGGACCAAAAGGAATATGCGAATTGACATCAGTCCCTTATTCCAGGATGGATATGCATCAAGACTTCGTTTCTGATCCTCATTATGATTATTACGAGAAGGATTTAAGATGCGAGCAGGAGTCGTTTGGAGACGTTTATCATCGACCTTCAGGGTGGACCAATCTGACGCCTAGACCTGTTAGTGGATATAGGCCCAATGATCAAGGGGGTTTTGGACCTGTTAGAAGACCTCAAGAACCACCTAGACACAAACCCAAGCCTTACTTACCTGAAAGACGACCTGGACCAGATGAGGGACCTGTAGATCGGGATCGAAGGCCTATATCTAATCATGGATCTGATCGTCTTCGTCCGGATGATCTTCATCATAGGAAGCCTTACTTACCTGAACGAAGACCTTTTGATGCTCCATCACCTGGACGGAGACCTGGTGAACCGGATAGAGATCATTTTTCAGTTGGAAGACCTTATCCCTCAAGGCCTATTGGGTCTCTGTATATTGGACCTATTGAGGATAATATGTATCATGGAGATTTTAGACCTGGTCGACCTTATCTTCCAAAATTTCCAGAAAGACGACCTGACTTTGGTTACAGACCGTTTCATGATATAGGTATAACAAATTTAATTGGTCAATTTTGATTATTCGTTCAGACTTTGATTAATTGTAATTTTATTAATTGATATAGGGTCTAATGAAATTGCTCCTTACTTGCCTGATCGTCGGAAAGACTGGGACAAAAATTGGGGATCTTATGGTGGTACCTATGGTGGCTCCTATGGATACGATACTAATTTTATCAGTAAATTTGACTTGCCCAAAGACCCTAATTATCATAAACCGCAAAAGCGTCCACGACCATTCGAGAACGATCATTTTTATGGAGAATTTTATAATTATGGTGGTGCCTTTGGTTATGGGAATAATTATATACCATCGGATAAGGATATTCTCTATGGCGGATCTGCTCAGAGATCTGAGTGTTCAGTTAGGTCTGGAGCAGGGGTCAAAATTCGCAGAGGACTCGTACGGAAAAGTTATCTCACGTCCAATGTAGATCAATGCGAAAGTCTTTGTACCATCGAAAAGGATTTTTCCTGTATGACCTTTGCCTACAGGTAGTTTCAATATGAAGTATTTGTCAAAAATAATTCAATTCACATTATAAATTATTAATATCTTATACATCATATGTATAACTATTTTTCAATTGCACAGGTACAACTTGGCTTCTACTGCTCCTACGGATAATTGCCTTCTGAGTGAAATTTCATATGAAGATTTTGATTTTTATACTGATCTGGAGCCTGATCGTGATTATGATATTTACACAATAGTTGGTCATTCAAAATCCTGCAGTTCTAGTAAACCACCAGGTCAACGACCCCCCGAAGGTACTACATTATAATCGCTTGATTAAAATTCTTTTAAAAATGAAAACCCAAAATTTTGTAGAATGCTTTTGGAGAGTGAGGAGTGGTTTTGGAATGGTACCTGATGTCGTAAAGAAATCTATGCTAGTGGACGGTCTTGGGGAATGCGAAGTGGAGTGCGTAGACACTCGAGGATTTACTTGTAGGAGTTTTGTTTATAGGTCAGTAAAAAAAATAAGAACAAATGAAAATAATTTTTTTCTTTATTTATACCGTTTCATATAATACATCATCATTTAGGTATGGACATATACCGATTGGTGATTCGCCGAATTGCTTCCTAAGTGATTGGCCTTCTCAGGAAATGGATCCTTTCTCGTTGCCTGACATGGAAGGAGCAGAATTATACGAGAGGGGTAGTTTTGGACGAGGGTGCGAACCCTATCCATTTCCGCCACTAAGAAAGAAATACGATGGCATTGATAAAAAACCAAGTCATAGGGATGACTGTGAGTACACTTACAAGATGATCGTATATAATTTTTATAGATTATTTTTGCAATTCTATTTTTTTTTTTTAGTTTGTTACTCCAGTTATCATAAACCTTGCAAACTCACCCCTTTTGCCATTCTTTTATCGATTCGCGTGGATGGTGAAACCGAATGCCGTCAAAGATGCTCCAGCATGAGAGAAAAAGATTCTGTTCCTTGTATGTCCTTCAGTTACAAGTCAGTATAATATGATTTTTTTTTTTCAAAACATATATATAAATGGACGTATGATATTATAAGAAATTAATACTTCAATTTCATTCTGAATGCAGCACTGAAAATGATAGAAGAAATGATAACTGCTTCTTAAGTGACGTTCCTAGAAGAGATCTCAGACCTGGTCTTGATTACATTCACGATGACGATTATGTTCTTTATGCTTGGAAGGAATTAGAACCAGAATGTATTCCATTAGGATATCCTGATGGACCTAGTCGTCCTAATTATCACAGTCATGGTTTTGATGGCCCTAGTTACAGTGATCAGGATAGATTTAGTTTCCATTCTGGAAGACGACCTTCGCATCCTCCATACTTCTCAGATCTAGGTCCGACTTCTGAACATGGACCAGGAGGAATTGATTACGGTAGAAAACCTGGATACGCTGGTAACTCTCATGGATACCCTGGACCTTCTTTTGATCATGATTTGAAGCCAGGAGAAGGACCATATGGTAGTCATAACATTAGGCCAGGTAGTGGTGGTAGCAGTTATCCAGGAGTCAGACCATTGGATCCTGATAGACCTGATCCAGTACGACCCGGATACGGTGTAGGAAGTGGTGGAGGATTCTCTGGTTATGGAGGTGGCAATAGTAATTTTGGTGGTTCTGGCGGATATGGAAGTCATCATGATCACGGAGGTCATCACTTTGGGACTGGATTTGGATCTGGAGGAAGTGACTTCAGACCAGGAAGTAGCTACGGAGGTGATCGATTCGACTTGTCATACCGTAAGAAAATACCATTTGAATTATTTACTAAAAACAATATTTTTTACTCTTAGTTAATAACAATATCATTTTTTTTTTACTTAGCTGGTGAACTATCAACCTTTTCTCATTACACGGTCAATGGTCATCCTTGTAAACGCGGTACCAAGTGTGAAAGGAACAAAGTAGCTGGTTTCTGGTCCTGCGAGCCGGAAGGTGAAGAATATGGTTCCTGGGACTATTGCTGTGAACCAACTCATCATTGTGGTTTCTCTCACGGTTACAATTACCCATGGTAATAAAAGTTTAAAACAATATTCCCTTGTCAAACTGAACTCGAGATAATGATTTTTGTCATCCAGGTGTTACGTGGGACCGAAAGAGGATCAATGGCGGCCATGCAGCGAGCAATATTTTCCATATTCGTCAAGTTCAAGGCCACATAGACCATCCACTGTCGATCATTTTGATCAAAATAGTCACTATGGTGAAATACCAAAACCAGGCTTCTTTGGCAGACATTGGCCTGTGGCGTATTTGCACAGAGAAGCACCACCAAATACAACAGACTCACTAGCCCTGGCGGATGATCGCAGAGACCGGAAATTGAATGATTCGAAATTGGAAAAACGATCTGATAACGAGTCTAATAGATCAAGCAATCAATTGAAGTCGCTACGATTAAGACTGGATACGCCCAATAAGAATATCGCAGATTTTCTAAGTGTATCAAGTCACAAACCGGAAGCAGATATTACTGTCTTTAGTAAAGCTACTGCCAAGTATTCGGATGTTCCCTCAAGAACTTTGGGAAGTAATGGAAAAATTGAAAGAGTATTTCCACCTCGGAATGAAGCCACAATATCGAAGATAATAACAGCGGCGGATTTTAATATTGACAAATCAAACTCTACTAATTCCGCTGTCAAGTTCATCGAAGTTCCACTTCTTTCGTCGAACAGTTCCAAAGTTTCCGATCCGGAGGATTATTTTGAGATAGTGAATATGGAATAATTATATTTTGAGTATACTTATTTGAACCCCATGAATTTCTTGTGAAATGCAAAACATCCAAATCTGCAGTACATAGGCATTAAGAAATCGGGTGCTAACGCATGTATTCCAATACTATTTGCCATAGCTTTGCAGGGGAATTTTTGATGGGTATAATTTTGGTGCGTGTCAATGAAACACAATAAATTTAAACCAAACGTGTAAGCCTTGGCACGATCCGAAATTTATAAGAAAAAAAAGGTATGTGTACGAGTTTAAGTCTAAAAGCGTATTATAATTAATATACGATAATTCTTAAGTATTTTCTACCGATAATGCGTATAATAAAGGAACATTTTTATATCGTACATTCGATTACGGATGAACTAAAATGTTATTCCTTAAATTAGTTTCATAGAACTCCGTAGTAGCGTGACGAACGTTTCAATCAATAAATTCTAAAGAATTCCGATAGATGGCTCGACAGTTGCGTAAAAAAACTATGGCGTATTATTTTATACTGAATGCGTATCAATGATCGCAGAGATGTTTATTCGAATTGTTTTTAAAAAAAGTACTAATTTTAATGTAAGCCATTATCTAATTTTAAATTATCTGTTATCCCACATCAAATTAGTATTTAACGTCCATGCGTTGTTGTTTTTTAAACAAGAGTTGTTCGAAACATTGGAATTCCATAAGTAGAAAGTAAACATTATTTTTGACATTCATAATTTCTTATGATGCATACCGTGTTGCCAATCACGATACGTATAATGCTTGATGTTAGATAAAAATTTATTTATGCACTGCACGTCGTAGATGTTCATTGGTCGATTAAAAATGCATCGGCAGTAGAAAGCATAAACTGAGCGCAAGATAAACGGAATGGCGATTTGCCGGTGCCGCCATCTTATCTGGTTATGGTGAACGGTTAGGGATTCTGGGGTTCGTCGCTCTTCCCTTTTACAGAATAATCATTTTTCAAGCACTCCTTCCGTTCCTGTATCATTTTGAAGAATTACAATTTACCACAGAATCGTTGTACGAGGTAGGTTACTTTTCACGAGGTATATACGCCGTTACTATCCGTAGCACGAAAAGATTTATCAATGCCATTTATTAAATTGTAGACGCTAAAGCGGGTGCCGCTTATTTTTGGAACGAGCAGTAGTTTCGCGGATTTGTGGTGGGGATTTGTAAACATGATTTGAAA
>JARPRG010000116.1:101317-133715 GCA_031001745.1 Hartigia nigra | reverse complement strand
CGAACCGATTGAAGCGAACGAAGAATACTTTGAAGACCCAATAATGAAATGGAATAATAATAATAATAATAATAATAGTAATAATAGCCACATATTCCACGATTGCATCAGCCCTTTGAGACTATATAAATTTATGGCTGAAGATTAATAGGCGCATTGATCTAAAATTGCGGTTAATTTGGTATATCGTGAAAACGTGACCCACACAACACACCTGCGACTTGGTGTGCATCCATTATTTTTTGTTTCTGGTTGCGTTGCTCCTTGTCTATACGTATATAAAGACAATACCTAAACGTATCCAATATAATTCACTATAAACATGGCGAGTCCCAATCTGCCACTTAATTAACACTGAGCTTTGTCGATAATAAATTTTCTCACGGCACAACGCCCCGCGGTCATGCCGCGTTCACATTGGGCGACTAATAGGCAAAGGCGTCGCGTCGTTCCGAAATATACGTGGGAAGCTTTTGCGAGCAAAAGGATCTTGCAAGAGTTTATCAACATTGTGTTCAAGAAAGAATGATTCGATATTATCCATCGAAAGCGCCATTTTTAAAGTACGTAGCTCTAAAATATACGATATACTATCTTCCTCGTTTTGTCACCTCCGGCACCGCGTCTATTTTTCCTTGTCGAATTTAACGCGCAGCTTCGAAAGTGCGTCCTCTTATTTAATTCTTACGCATTTTTATTGTTTTCTTCCTCGACGTGCACACATTAACGCGAATGGATCCGGCGGCATCTTGCTTGATCGCGTGTAAGATATATTTATCGCGTTTGCCTTTCTTTTTAAATTCAGGCGTAAGTATATCGTGGATGCCGCTTGACGTAATATAAACGTTACAATAAGTCCAACTAAAATCGCTGCTTGGCAGTCCTCCTGTCGAGCGAGAAGACTGCAGCATATGGCGCGCGCAGCAAACTCAAAATACGAACCTTACGAAGCCTAGGTGTTAGCTTTGGATTTTCTGATCTTGATTACTTCGACGCCTTTCTAACCAGCTGCTTCTTAGACTCGACTAATGCGAAATCTGAAACGATGGACAAAATAACCGTATAAAACGTCGGAATACCCAAAGTCGCATTAATATAATTAGAAACGATTGACCCGGTGTAAAACATCCATACAGTCAAAATCATAGAGATACAATAATTGCAAATGATTAATCGTTAAACCAACCTGTGCGTTAAATTCGTGAAGGAACCCATCGTGCCGGTGAATTACTCGATGGCGTATAGCATGTAGAGATTACCGGCATCGCTACCTGGTAGAACCAGGGCGTGAGTTGGTGGTAGAACGGTGAATCCCAGGAACATGAAGGTGCGCACCAGCATAGCTAGATCAAAGAAGTACCATTAAAAAATGCCATGACTGACAGCATTCGAAGAATTTAAAAAAAGAGAAGAGACAGTCCTACTATACCTCGGTCAGCACGGTCCTTGCGGAGACAAACGACGATATTGGTACAGCCCAGCGTCTCTTCGGCGTACTCAAGAAGAGAAACGAAGCCCTCCTTAGAGCCTTCCGGAAGTAGACAGCTGGGTACGCGTATATAAAGGCAGCCACGCCATACGACGGTCTCCCATTTGACGGAAGTGCTCTCGGTCAAATGAAGATCGAACGTTATGCGCACCGACTCGCTTCGTTCAATGGCTTTCAACAAATCATCCTCCTGCAATTGTCAATTTTCAATTATAATTTACACTGCGTCACAGAGAGTATGTCTAACACCTCTGGATATTCAGTACTGTGCGTGAAGGCACAGAAAACAAAAAAAAACAGAGGAGACCAGAGAAGGTGTGCCCCCCCCACCCCATTATAAAAGGAAATACTTGCTTGCACAATGTGGGAGCTCACAGAGAGCTGACTCTGCTTGATCCCCACGCCGCGGCTCTCTGTGTTGACTGCAGATACAGACAATGCGGCATGGGGCACATCAGGACCACCACAGAGGCCCCACGCCCAGCGTTATACAGTAGTGCTGCTGGAGTCCAGAGCCTTCTTCGAGAGTCTCCTCCAAGCACTTACTCGACATCTCGCTGAAAGCAAATAAAGTACTTGAGCAATTTCATAACAGATGGCGAGAGCCTGTTTTTGGCTGACTTTTAACATGATCAAAGATTCGTTTGAATCTTTGCGTCAAGTTTATACGTTGTTACAGAGATTGACGATCAAGAACAGGAATGACGGAAGAAGATCCATGCGAATCAGCATGAGTTTGTTCTGAGACTCGTAGAGAAACTCTGATGCATTTTGACGTGATGCGTTACGATTTGGAAAAAGAAACAAAAGCCTCGTGTGCCAAGCGTTCGCGGTAATATTAAGGAGAAAGATATTACATAAGACTTGACCTTAATGTATTGTATTATTTTTAAAGAGGGTGGAGCAGGCATATAAATACTATTTACGTATTGATATATAATAATAGACGTATTTTCGTAGATACGTTGCCGGTCGGTAATGCAGATAATTTATCGCGATAGAAAATTATACGATAATTCAATAACTAATCAGATGACGGCCAACGCGATTTTTATCTCGAGAATTTAATTCCCTCGGGGAATGACACCTGCGAGAGCCTATTTATCGTACACGACTGTAACGGATTACTGAAGTCGTAAAAATTTTAAAAGAATTAAACAAACGGGTGATGGATAAAGGTTCAGACCGTTGCAGTGACGTTTAAAAAGATTCTGAAAAAATTCAACGTTCAACGGGTGAACAAGAATAATAAATAGTGAAAGCATTTACAAACAATTACATACCAGGGCCTAGGAGTCATTTTGAAAGTAAATAATTAATTATTAAATTAAAAACGGGGGTATATATCGCGCTCTTGCAAGGACGCCTGCTGGTATGAATCTCCAGTTGCAAGAATCCTTAAAGGGTTGACAACCCTTACGAATAGTATTGTATCGGGATAAGCGAAGAATCGAAAATCACGAAAATCAATGGGATCCCGTGATCCCCGTTGATCTAGCCAGGATCAACAGGAATAATAAACAAGCGTAATAAACGACTGCCCGAGCAAATGGCGTCTCCGTGCAAAAAGGCAAAATAGAAGGTACTAAGTGGCAGAGCCGGTGTTCTCGATTTATAAAGACTCCTAGTGCGCAGAGGAAACTATTGTCCGACGCCGGAGACGTCATCTCAATGGGCTTCTAGCCAACACTGAATTGGACTTCAGTGCATTCTCAAGAAACTTCCTCGGTCCATTAGCATTTTTCATTTTAGCCAAATACCTTCTCAACGATGGTTATAATCGTGATAACCTTGAAGAAAATATCGGAACGACGTTCCGATATTCCTAAACTATTTAGACCGCGTGAAAGCGAAAAGAAAGGAAAGGACTTAAAGGTTGCGTTTCGTTGGAGCGTGTCTTACAGTGTACCTGAGAGAACATAGAAATTCTTCAAGAACGACGTAAGAGTATTCTATACGAGAATTTATGGCTGCGTTTCGTTCCTAACGAAATTAAGAATATATCGTGCAAGTGATTACGTAACGGAATTAAGGATCGAGGAAACACACCTACGCAAAGCCAGCAGACAATAATTAAATTGATAATCGCGACAGCTATTCGCAATAAAGATATTAGGAAAAAATTAAGAGAACTGTACAGGCTGCTTCAATTATTTTAAAATGTATTCAGAGAACAAGTACTAAGGTGGATTATTGATTTTACACAGCCTGTTGCACGTTCCGCGCGTTTCTACGCAATGTTCTAAAGGGTCGATACACTTTGAAAGGGATTGTCAAAGGAGCAAGAAGTAACGTAAGTTGATACCATAAATAGCAAAAGAATGTAAAAGTAAGCGATTCCCGCCAGAATTTCAAACACAAGCTCTCACCCACGCGTTTTGTACTGAGAGGAAAATTTACATAACTCAGCTCTACTGCGCAGTGGCCCAAATTCTTCGATCTATATTTTAAACATAAATTCGGAATAAATAACGCAACGGACAGTACAGCTCTTGTACCTCCAACAATACACCGTCTTATTGAATCTTATGAAAAAGAAAATATTGGACTCGCTAAGTATTCACGAGACAAAACAAATATACAATTTAATTGTATATTCTCTCGGTACGAAATACTAATACGCATTGCAATGGAACGTTGATTTTTCAAACGCGAGATAAGAAAGCTCGAGTTACAATAACAGTCTAAATAGTTATCAGCGTTAATTTATACATTCCATCTCGTATCTTTGTTCCATGACCAAAAGAAAAAAGAAGATTCCTACTTCCTGTTTTGAAAGGCCATTCAGTTCCTTTGTCCATAATCTCTTATTCGTTTGTTAGATATTTTATTTACAATCATGATATCCTTCAACGACTTTACGTGCAGCTACGCTGCTCTTATCAATTTTTTAAATGTACATAACTCCCACGAATAAGAGCTGATAAGAGAGTCTCTGCGTAAAAAAAAAAAAAAGATTATCAAGTATACGATCTGACTTGAAAAAAAGAAAATTCATAATACGTATCTTCAGTCTTCAGTAATCCACTTTTAAGCATAAAGTTCAATGCACAAACTCTTATCGATAAGCCAATCGTCGAAATACAATTTATAATAACAAAGTAAATCCTTGGGAACAGTAAAAGTCAATGTTTCTATACAGATATGATTTCTACATAAATTAGAAAGATTTATCAACTCTATTAATTTACATTTCAATTACTTTGCAATTATAAATCCAAATATCCCGCTGACCCAGAGATACGTTTAAGATCAATTTGTGAGTTCAAAATGTTATCAATCTATTTGTCATCCAACGATACAATTATATATCATAGCAAAAGCTTTTCCTCTTATCATTTACAACGAGGCGTGTCCATAACCGTCGTAATAGGGAGTATGAAACAAAAAAAAAGAAGCAAATGATTAATTTACTGCAGAAGTGCATTAAAATGATTTAACCTCTCAAGGTACAGTTACAAGACAGGATATAATATTATATACCGTTACCGTTCCGCGCCCTTGCAAAATCAAGTAAGATTTAAAATGTTAATAAATTCAATTGTCATGGCAGACTGACGATCGTTAAAGTCAATTTGTCGAACTAAGTAAATGATGACAATTGCCAGTAATATGTACTTTCAGTCACGCTGTTAACGAGTGACGATGTTCTATTTATAAGAGAACAATAAAATGTCCTCCGAAGAACGTTCGGCAATAGGATAGAAAATTTAATAAGCGTAAAGTCAAATAGAATGTCAGTCAAGAGTAATATTCCACGCCTCTCAAATCGTTTGCATTTCGATAACATTGGCTATCTGTTTGTCAATCATAATAATTGAACGTCCACGAAGGTGTCATCGAGACAAACGGAACATCCCCGACAGTAAACTCTTCTTCTGTGCGACATTACAAAGAGTCTTTGTAATTGTTTTATGACTTTATGGAATATCCCCAGGAGGATCCTTAGTTTCGAGAGAAGGGCTTTGAATTTATCAGATCAACAGTATTAAACAGATACAATGGGACTCGATACGACAATCATTTAACGTGAACTCGTTGAAAAATTCCGAAAGCTCTTAAACTTATTTACAAGATTGTTCATGATTGTGAGAATGATTACGAGATAACATTGTGGATATTTGCCAAGGTGAAGAAGCACCCAATATACTTGTTAGGAGAGGTTAGAGATTTTAGTTTGCTACATTTTAAATATTCGTGTACGATTGTTTTGAAAAAATGAAAAACGATCAACTACGCAATAAGGACAAAGGGCACTCGAACAATAGATAAGCTGCAGTTATCAGTCAGATATTAGATTATATATTTTATATGAATCGCACCGAGGCAGATAGGCAAGTCTTATCAATACTCTAATATTTGGCGAATCCTTAATTCACGTGGTTAAATACGAGGTAAGGCATTTTACGAAGAAAATACGGTATCTTTATTATTTATAGCTATCTACGTCACGAACGGATTCTTTTAACATATTTTATAACGTATCAGGTGACAAACAGTGTGCGCAGGACTTGTGGAATCGGATTTCTTTTTTTTTTCCGACGATCGTGCGATAAGAAATAAACATGGTAGAAAAATATCGATCTGTCTGCGACACGGAATGCCGTACTATTTAAAAACAAGATGCAACTATCAGAAATAAATGCAGTTACGGTTTAATTTATAGGGTCTGATTAATGGAATGCTCGAAGCAGAATCTTATGTACAGTAAGATGACCTTAAAGAAACGACTATTGTATAATATAAAGATAAAGATGGAGTTACGCGACTTCCTACTTAACTGACAAAGCCAACAAGATTCAGGGCTATAGTTATCTCTTGCTTCACTACGTGACGAGAGTCACGCGGAACATTTTATGGACGTTAACATGGGGAAAAAAAAAAAGAAAGTCCCTTAAAACCCGCCTTTACTCGCTGCCTTGAACCAGCCGACACTTTTGCCACGTTTCGACCTCTTTGGTTCAGTATGAAGAGAAAGAATATCGAGTCACAAATATTTCTAGTAAACGTTTACGCGAGATAGAAATTTTCAAAAGGGCACAGGTTGGGGACAAAGAACAAAATTTTGCAACCTTTAATATTTCACTGACTCATGTTTAGATTACATTTCTTGCAAAATCAACCAGAGGCTCTCTCTCTCTCTCTCGATTGCACGTTTCTCTTTGTTAGACAATGATTGTTTTTCTGGAATTATCAAAGGCCCTGAAAGCTCGAATATTAATTTTATATCCGCATCGTGACAATTATTATCTGAAAGAAGAATCTTGCATGTATCGCGAGTTCCAGTGATGGACAAATAATAAACAAATGGATAATTAGGCGACAAGAAAGGTACGACGAGATAAAATGTAAAATGGCGGCTGCGAGGTAAAGGTAAAAATGGCGTAGTGACACGCTACTTACCAATTACTGGAAATTAAACTTGGCATAATCTCGCCCTTTTTACTAATTTCCCAATTACTTAATAACGGATTGGAACTAATACTCATACTTCTTCCTTCGTAAAATCTTGGCGGCCGTAGATACACTGCTCTTTCGAGAATGTTCGCACGTAGCGAAATACTCAGAGGATACGTTAGGTAAAAGTACGACGAAAAAAGAACCGTCAAGCAAGGCTAACAAAAGCTTACTGCTGGAAGCAGCCGTAGTCGACGACGATTGCTCCACATTTTTCATTCGTCTCGTCCTTCTCCTGGCGTGACGTCAGTAGGGTAACCGACGAATCAGCAACAAGGAAACTTTACTCGGCGCAGGCGCTTTTCCTCCTCTGCAGTTACCCACGTCTGCGTAATACGAACGAGTTATCATTTTATTCATGCTACTTCGCTTATCATCTATAAATATATAGGTCATGTAGATTACCGTCGGAATAACGTACACAAGTATCTGAGATAATATTTAGATACTTTCCCTAATACAGGTATATTCCATAGCTTTCCAATTGGTAGAATCCGAATGCTAGTCAGCTTCCCTTGACCTGGTTTAAGAATTTCGAAAAAGTTCATTTAATCTCTAGCCAGCTGGTTACTCTTACAACTTTCATTACATTGTTGAGACATTGACTTATCATCATGTACACTTGGAAATGATCTTTAGTCTAGGTTTTCTTAATGATCAATGACTTGCCTATCGCATTGAGGAGTTTGACTTCATTGCAAAAACCACAATGACGGTTTTGCACGTAGTAACAGTAGTTCTATGGTAACTGATGATTTTCATAGAACTTTGACTGTTTAATCGTGCAGTTACATTACAAGGCATATTCCCTTTATCGAGCTGCATAGAATTGCTCTTTGATAAGGTCAATGAATGCTGCGTCAACTTCTTATCAGACTGATTGTATTCCTTACTACAGAAAGAAGTACATGGCCAGGGTGCTACAGAATGCCTAGATCGAATTTAAAGAGTCGATGTAAAACTGGCTCTTAAAAATTTTGGAATGTTCGTACGACGATCCTGATCGTACCAATTTTGATACGTCGTTATCGCGTACCACAGTTACCGATTTTATTAAATGCTTGCGATCTGTAATCAGGTAAAGGCACAACACTTTACTAGCTAGATGATTTATCAACTAATTAAGAACTAATCGATACTTGTTAATATAAAAAAAAGTACATTCCTCCTCCAAGAATAAATTACCACGCGCTACCTATTGTACCAATTGGTACGCGAACAGTACGTTGTACGTAAATTCAAAGAAAGAGGAGAACGCTTAAATAAGATTTGCAGGTTAATACCCAATTAATACAAGAGAATAAAGGATTTCTTGAAAGATTAAGTAACTATTCAGCCGCACATAACTTGACGAACAAAATCCTCGTAATTGATGTTTCCCTGTGAGTCTTCGTGACCAGCCAGCAGAGTCTCGACCTCTTCGTCGCTAAGTTTCTCGCCTTAAAACGGACAAAACAAACATAAATTATTATACCAGCAATTTCTCTTCAAGGTCATTCAAGAGTTTGGCCAGAGTACTTACCGAGTGTCGTTAAGAGATGTCTTAGTTCAGCAGATGAGATGAAGCCATTACCATCCTTGTCAAAGTGACGCAAGCCCTCGATGAAGTCATCAGCTGTGTCGGAGGTACGGGATTTACTGATAGCCTGATAAATCGGCAAGAATACCTCAAAGCTAATTCGCTCATCTGGTTTGTGCTGGTGCGTGAATTTCTTGACATCGGATTCGGTCGGGTTTTGGCCCAGGGCCCGTAAGGCGTCGCCGATTTGGGCAACGTGAATCTTTCCGTCACCACGACTGTCGAACAGCTGAAATGCCTCCTGGAATTCTGCCGTTGTAAAAAAAAAAAAGAAGCTATATTAGTAAATCAAACATCGTAATTCAAGCTGCATCAAATATTTTCAACGAAGAGTCACGTTCGTTGTGTAGAAATAAACTTTACTAGGGAGTACGGAATGCACGTAAAGTACATGACGCATTGAATTCCGATAGATGATGGTAGCCATTTTGCTTGGCAAAGCAAAACATGGAAATTTCACAATGCTTTTTTACAAATAATATATAAAATAACTTGTGTCTATAATTACATAGAAATGTTCACGTTAATTCATGACCTATTAGCATAAATGGAGTCTACAGTGTAATTAACCTCAAATAACAAGAAGAATATTAGAACCACTAGATGGACTGTGTTTGAGAAAAACAGACAATATAGAAAACGTTAAATAGATCTTATGATAATTTACCCTCCACTGATGACATCATCCTGTTAGTCAACTCCTGATAACTATATCCGTACATTGTTATTATGATGAATGACGAAGACGTTAAAAAATCACGCAAACCGCATCAACTACGCCCCAGCACTATGAATTTCAAAAGGAAGAAAAGTACTTTTCTTTTAGACGCACTGCAGTTTTGACAGTTTCAAGGAAAGAAGAAATTCGTAAATATGCGCCAATTCTCACGGCGATAAACGACAGGGTACGCTTCGTTATTTACTCGAGTATTACTGACTCAAATATAATTCTGTAGGAGGATGCTTAAACTGTCCGAACGTCAAATCGGGATTAAAATGGTTAAAGTATAAAAATGCCCAAGATACGTCTGCGAACAGACGATCACTTTCAAATGTAGGTCCATAAAAGGTAATCTCCGATACAAACCGGGGAGGCCAGGGTGTGTCTAAAAAGGCAAGAATACTCTTGACCTGAATTAAACGTCAAGAAAAAAAAAATCTGCCCCTCTTTGATCCCGAGACTCTGAGCTCCTTCATTGCCCGTTCACTTACCGGCCAGCTGATCCTCCGAGTAAGATGCCTGCGAACACGCGCCATTGCAGTTAAAACCCTTCTTAGTCCCAATTGATGAATTTCTTTGAAGAAATGTCAAAAATCAAACTTACCATTGTTCTGTACGTTATATTTCTGGCACGTAGTATGTACACACGTCGCTCTCCGTGGTCGCCAGGCGTGTTGCTGACTAGCCTCTTCTCGGTCGGTCGCCCCGTCACGCAGAGACACAAAACAGTTACAGGAAGTGACTCATTCCCGGTAGATTTAAATAATGGTTTCCTTAGACAACTTCTTTGAAATTTATCGAATTTTTATAAGACACTTATCATTCAACTTCTTTTTTAAGTACGAAGAATAATTGAGGGATGAATGAGGATCGTGTAAAGCTACTGAAAATGTTTATTCACTGACATTTATGTCTTCGAGGAATTTGGAACTGCACCGCTGGACTGCCGGAACGACGGGAATTGAATCGCGTCAGCCATCTTGGAATGGGAGCGCAAGTACGGCGCGTACAGCCATGATAACATTCAAATGATTCTTTTTAAGGGTTTTAAGAATTAAAATATAATTGTAATATGAAAACTGATTAACTATAGGTTATGTATCCTCGATTATTAATATTGATTCTCATATATTTTAAATAAACAATGACTACACGTTAATGATCTCAGTAAATTGAGTAAAATCATAAAAGCCATTTTAAAAGGGGTACAAAAAAAATGATTAAAGATCAATCAAAATGAATGGAAACTAAACGTATCTCAAAGCGAATACTTTGCTTTTGAAAAGATACAGATATTTATGTTTGTATCTGTAACAGTTTAAACGTTGTGGTTAATAGACTAAGCAAAAACACATAACTAATAAACACTGTAGTCTCTTATTCTGCTGTGACTATGCTGAACCCAAGTATCATTCCACGATACAAGAATAGAAGCTGGAGCATGAAATTATTATTCACAGTAGATGGCACCAGCCAGTACATACCAATGATCTGATTTTAAGGTGATCCATTTCAATCTGTTGTACATTACAGGACTATATAATCAGTCATAAATTTTACTGTGTGTTACAAAAAAAATTCTCCACCATCCGACTTACCTTCAACTTCGACACGAATATTATTTGGAAATAGTATGAAATACATTTGTGACTGTTGGGCACCAGCTCAGATTGTTTTTTAGACTTAGCCAAGTTGCCAATGTACTCATTACATGATACGATGGCTACCATATTATCAGGCTTCACTGAGAGATATCAAATAATTAAATATGCCTACTGATGATAATAGCATGTGGTACTGTAATTAAAAAGAAAAATACTTAGCATTGCAGTAGCATTGTCTGTATTTTGATTTCGGACAGAGTACCAAGTGGACTTGAAAATAACTCGGCAGCAGTAGGAGCGTCGGCTATTAATAGTGACCTAGCGTATCTTTGTCGAGAGTTCAGCAGCATGAGCAGCGCCGGCCTCGAGATCATTAGTTTATTTGCAGTGAGGTTCGTTAAGGTTCCTATGCATCGTAAGAAGTATCAAAGACGATCACGATCCTGATCACGAATGGATCGCGATCCGGAGTCTGGTCTTGGGAATTGATAGTCCACGTGTCTCCCTACTATCTTTCCCGTATCTTCCTGACTTTTTTTCCTGTCTCTCCTGTCCGTTCCGTAATTAACCGCCGTGGACGTGAAGCAGTGTCGCACGAAGCACCACGGCAGCTGATGAATTCATAGACGACCACGAGATCAGGATGAGGTCCGAGGGTTTTTAAAGTAAATCTAAATAAAGAGCAATGTACAGTGTATAAAGTATAAGGAGCATACACACAGTGGGGATGAATAAGAATGGTACACACAGCCTCCAGCGTAACCAACACATCTCTCAATGGCGTACGTACGACTCGGGTTGCCAGCAAGCAACACCAGGAATTCCCGACAGTCGTGGAAGCAGAAATAGGCGGAGAAGTTGCGGTTTGCTCGGAGGAATCGACGACGCTTGGACGACGAGGTGCAAGATTTTCGCTGTTTAAATGGTTCAAGAAAGGCAGTCGTGATAGAACTGTTGACAAGAGTGATAAGAAGAAGAAGAAGTTGCAGAAGGAATCCGATGACGATGACGATGACGAGGAGAAAGAGGATAAGAGATTGAGTGTCCCTCAGGACGTGCGGAACGTCGTCTCCAGTACTGAGAGTGTCGACACTTTGTGCAGCACCACGACTGTACACAGTTTTGCTTTTCATACTGATACATTGAGGGATTATAATGGATTCTCATTAGACGTCTTGAGACAAGCACCTGAAGTTGGTCCATTTGGTGCTGGTGCTTCTAAGGTTATCGAGAAGGACGTGGAGGAAGTTGCTGACTCTAGTTACACGTTACCCAGTGTCTTATCACGTAGAAAGAATATCACAGCTAGATACTCCCTGCAATCATCTAGCTTTAATTCCTGTGGTAACTTGGAAGGATCGAGAAAGTTGTACGGGTCAGCCAGCAGCGTAGAGGGTCATCGTCGTCCGGGTAACTCCAGCAGACGTAAGAGAGCTCACGTGAAGGGAAAGCGAAAAGCGCCTAATCCACCTGGTGATAAGTCCGGGAATCTTGATGTCAGTGAGAAGCAGTGTGAGTCCAGCAGGAGTAGCAGTAGACGAAAACGACCAGCACCTCGGCCACCCGAACGAACATCTTCTATGAGGTTATCCATGGACATGGTGAAAGGCGCCACGACAACAGGTATGGACATCGTCGTGGATACTGATAAGGATAATCAAATTATTAGTAACGATACCTTAGTTCTGCAAGGTGGTGTATTACTGTCTAAGAAGGACAGAGTTACCGCTGCTGGAAAGCCATCAGAGTCTTCAGGAACGGAAGTCGCTTGCACCAGGAGTCAGTCTTCCTCAGGTACGAGTACCGTTAGTAACGCTATGCCTAGACCTTGGTACAAACGTAGTGTATTTGAGAATTCCCGTGACTCGGGGACGTCGAGGAGGACTGAACTCTTCAGGAACCTGGGGACCTCCGAGAAGGAGGATTCTAGCCAGGTCAACGGCCCCGAGGAAACTGTGACTCACGGTCACGTCAACAGAACTTCGTTTGACGCGACTCTGTCGAGGCTGAGTTTCTTTAATCGGAGCGAACGACAGGAAGAGAAGAAACGAGAGAGCAAACGTAAATCCGGTCTTTCCATCCTGACGAACATCAGCGAATTGGATAAGGAAGCTGCTGCAATCGTTCAGGAGGAACAAGCTAAAGGCAGGGCTTCCATGTTACTTAACTCAGCGAGATACATGGACGTTGACAGAGCTGTCAGCGAAGAAGTTGTTCAAGATATCGTTACTTCCGCCATTGAGAGTTCTCCAAGAAGAGGAACGCGTGCTCTGATTTCGAAATTTAATGCTATCGGAAATATTACTAAGGTTACAGTGAACAGCAGCTTCTTTGCCAAGAGTGGTGCTGGTGGTGGGAGCAGGGGACAGCAGACTCCAAAATTTGATATCACTAGAAACAATCCATTCGAACATGGCGGCGATAGAACAAGCAACGTCAAATTTTCTAGTCGCAATGGAACCCGACAGAACATTCGCGTGGATAAAGATATATCACGTTATTTCTTTCCACAGCGAACGGAACCGACAGATAATAAATGGTCCACGTCTGGCGATGAAACAGCATCAAAAATGTCAGACAGGAACAAAGTTCCTCCTGGTAAGGAACAGATCTCTCAAGGGATTGCCCTGGGTTCCTTCAGCAGCAAATTGATCTCTTCTCAAGTTCCTGTTGAAAATAATACAAGCAGTTCGTTTGGCTCGAAGCAAAGTATCGTATCCAAGAAAGAAATTCTCCAAGCTACGAAGCACGGAGATAAGATTGAAAAGGAAATACTGACCAAGAGCTCCTCTCCTCGATCTCGTGTGTCGGCAGAGCCGACGAAAAATCTTACGACTCAAGTTACGGACAATCAGGAATCCAAAGAGATTCCTAAAGACGTAACGCTGATGCAAAAAGAATTATTAGACATTAAAGATATCGACAAAATGTTCAATAAGAAAGGAGCGAAGTTAAACGAGCAGCCGAAATTGTCGACAGTGAAGGAAGAAGTTAATAAAGAAAAAACTACGAGATTCGATCCAGGTGCAAGCACGTCCAATCGAGTGACGAAAGTGCTCGAAATCTTGGTAGAGTCTGAAAAGGAAGAGAGAGTCAAATCTCAGAATCCTGAAAAAAAGTCAACTGAACAATTAAAGGAGTTAGAAGCTTTGGATAAGTCAATGAAACCAAAAACAACGACCTTGAACACGACGGAGGATCAAATGACTACGGACCTTAAGGAGATGTTGAAGGAAATGAAACACTCCCTACCGAAACGTCCTAAGCCTAAAAAATCAACGTCGAACGAGCCCAGCGCAGTATCAAAACAGTCAGGCAAAGACTTAAAAGAAAATGACGCTGACGCGACAGGAAGTAGATCGCCTTACCCATTGAGATCAAATCAGGCTGATTTTATGCAAAAGATACAAGTCGAGAATAGATCTGGATTTAATCAAGAACGTGAATTCGAGAAGCAGAAGGTATCGTCTGCAGCACAAACCAGTGGAAACGTACGTAAGATAAATCCGGACGAAGCGGCCTCTAAATCAGGATGGAAATTAGAAGACGTACTGTACACGACTACCGGAAGAAGTACAGCAGGTACAGGATTGGTCAAGAATACATTTCAGCTGATACGACCGCGTGATTTTGCTCAAATAGAAGCAATGAAGACGAGCAAGGTTAACGCTGCATACAAGGAGAACACTTATGCCAACGTGATAGAAGAGTCGCTCTATGCGAACGCTTTGGTTCCTCCAACGACATCAGGTACCCCGGCGGCTCATGGAAATTTGAAGAGCCCTGAAACAAAGGAGTCGAAAGATTCGCCAATATCAGGCTCAAAAGAATTGCAAATAAAAATGGATAAAGTACCTGGGACTATAGAGACCGAAGTTACTAAAGTAAACACGGAAGCTCGTTTTAAGCCGGAAATCAGTTCGTCCACGGTAGATCCGGCACAAAACATGAATACACTGGCTGTGAATCGTTTGCTCAGGAAGCTCGAAGCTGCCATTGCTTCGGGTCATCATCAACAGGCTGCTGGATTGGCAAAGGAATTGGCCAGGTTGAAGATTCACTGTTCAGTCGTGCGACAACGTACTGACAAGACTTCCGGTACTGTTGATACCGTCAATGTCAATATGTATATCGAAGATAAACTAGCTCATCAAGGTCCAATTCCACTTCAACTTCCTGTCGCGATGACAGTCGCCCAGCTGAAGGCTAAGGTCTTTGCAGAATTCGAAATTCCTGCCAACGTACAACGTTGGATAATTGGCAAAAACTTGGCAGACAATGACAACTCCACATTGGATGAACTACAGGCTGTCGATGGGTCTCCTGTATTCTTGTACCTTGTTGCACCAGGTATAGTAAAGAACTCCCTTTATAAATGTAACGCGTGATACCCTTGATAATTATAAGTCCATTTAGAGTTGCAGAACGAGGAAATGATCCCAGGAGATAAAGCTTCGGTAGAAAAGACATCAGAGACCATTGAAGTAACGAAGGAGCCTGAAGAGCAACCTCCGGATGACCCTGTACCCAAAGGAAAGACACAAAAAATGGAGCAAGTACCCCAGGTACATTTTGTAAGAGACCATACTCAACTGATACTTATAACTCAAAATAACTTTTTACCTGACACATTAACGTAAGCTTGTCTATAAATAATTGACTACGAAGGAGGAGTTCACATCGGAGGAAATAAAAATGGAGCGCTACGAGGAGTTGATGTCCTTGGAGAATTGCGACGTGATACCAAATTCCGAAGCGATCGAATGTCCAATATGTTTCATGACGTACGGACCGCGCGAGGGCGTAATCCTTAGAGATTGTCTGCACATGTTCTGCAGGTATACATAAATGAACAATAGATCTAGCCATGGTATCGTTTAACGTTCTTGAAAACGAACCTTAACCTCATTGCAGGACGTGCATAGCTAATACGATACTCTATTGTGAAGAGGCTGAAGTGAAGTGCCCTTTCAGAGACACAGTCTACACGTGCGAGTCCACGTTGCAGGAGCGCGAGATCAAAGCGGTAAGTCGAACGAGGATCCTTTAGAAATAGCAGCAGCACAGAAAATACAGTTATTCCTGGTGCACAGCTGGTGTCTTCAGAGATTTATCAGCAGCATCTAGCGAAGTCGATTACTCAAGCTGAGAACAATGCTGGTAACAATGCCTTTCACTGTAAAACCCCGGATTGTCCTGGATGGTGCATATACGACGACAACGTTAACAACTTCCTGTGTCCTGTTTGCGGCGTTAATAATTGTCTGACCTGTCAGGTAAAATTCTAAAGACTCGTTAGAAGACGATGGACCTGTCCCCACTCGTTAACTTATAAATTATTCCAGGTGGTACATACCGGTAAGAATTGTCGTGAGTATCAGCAGGAGCTAAGACTCTCCAAGGAAACTGATCAGGAATCCAGAAGGACTGCGGCTATGTTAGAGGAAATGGTTGACAGGGGCGAGGCCTTGGCTTGTCCCACGTGTGCTGTGGTACTTATGAAAAAGTGGGGTTGCGACTGGCTCAGATGTTCCATGTGCAAAACTGAAATATGTTGGGTCACAAGGGGACCGCGTTGGGGTCCTGGTGTAAGTAGAAAGATGAGATGAGTATCGGCAGCTTCTCAAGTTCTGAGCCTTGTCATTCGGTAATTCAGACTCGAGACAGGACTGCGTGTAACACGTGACATCTTGTATTTCAGGGTAAGGGAGATACCTCGGGAGGCTGCAAGTGTGGCGAGAATGGGATTAAGTGTCATCCTCGTTGTAATTACTGTCATTAATGCCAATCCTATTTTACAAGAATTAAAAGGAACGATCGTCGATAAACTAACGAATAAATGCGCTTACGATTTCTCTGTTTTGCTCAAAATAAAGGAATAATCTTTTTCGAGTATTATAATAGCGGATACGTTGATTCTCATTGACGAACGAGAAGATACAACGATTTTCATTGACTTTTAAAGCTTTATACGAGTTTATCTATAACAGAATAAATTTACAAATTTGACAATTACACAGTTGGAGTTGATCGATCGCTGTCTTCGTTAACTCTTTCGTTTGCACCGATCTGTTCTAAGCGCGAGACTAACGTAGACTGATGATGGGTTAATTGTCTATTCAAATGATTTCCACCAGCGTTCTGTAACGTTTGTACCAGACCAACACGTACAGAGGTTAAATCCATTTTTCCGTATTCCAAAAATTCATCACGATTAAGTAAACGTCCGTCGAGTATGCCAGCTGAGAAAAAAAAAAATGGAGAAAAGAAAAACATACTATTAAGACAATTAATATTTTTAAATAACAAATTCTTCGCTCTTACTCACCCATCAGAATTAACTGTGGAAACTTTCTTGATATCCTGTGCAATTTCGTGACATTCGTTTCAGGACTAAAGACTGTAAGGACTTTATCACAGTAAAGCGGAAGGACTGCCTCGTACTCCGTGCCAGTGAGAGCAACTCTCGTCACCGGACTACTATACAATTTAATATAGATATTCTCTTTCTTAAGTGGAACAGCAAATTCGAATTTGTCCTCCATAGTCATAGGATTCTCATGAAAGAATCCCACCATCTTGGAATTTCTGAACCAATTGAGACACTCCCGTGCTAGTAATTGCTGAAAAGGATTTTCTTCGTTCTTCCTATTCAGTTCGGATCTTTTGATCAGACCGCATAACTGTGCCGGTGTTTTGTCAGCTTTAGGATCCTTGAAGAATGGCGTCATAAACTCCAGAGCCTTTGCCCTCTCGTAATGCGGTGCTCGTGGCCTCTGAATATTTATCTTGCTGCGAAATCGTTTCTGCTGCAAGAAAAACTGCCTCGACAGTGGCTGCCCTGCTGAAACCAAATAGAACATTTTTATTTCTCTAAGGTTCTTATCACTGACTTTTTTATTTCGGAGGTATTACTGAGATAAGGCGTACCTGTAGCGATATTTTTAGAACTTAACGATAACGCTCTAGGTGTAACTTCAGTCAACAGAACGGAAAGATTCTCGAGAATTTAATACACGTAATGGAGTTTCGATCCTGATAACTCTTTGTTATAATTTTTTTTACCATTAATTAATTGCGTTTCACAGATTTACATTTATCAATTGACTTCTGAAGCTCTTCTCTCTCTCTCTCTCTCTCGTTAATTAGATTACGGGCATACGTTTAATTGGAATTCTTGTAAGATTTATTATCGAGTAAATACATAATTAGTCGGTAATGGATAAAAAGGACAAGTACAAAATTATATATACAGAATTGTTTATCATTATTACTTTCTCTTGCGGATATAAGGCACTTTGGAACAGCTCGTTACATATAAATATATATATACCTAATCGTATATCTATATAAATATGTATGCATAGAATTTATTTGTATGCTGAACATCATCCCTAGTCTATTAAAAGTCCGTGTTTCTTATTATGCGATGTAATTGATCGTTCCGCTACAATAATTATTGGACTCATGGCGCGCCTCGATATTATCACCAAAATTCAATGACTTCCGGTTCTTTCCGAGTCTCAGCATGGAGCGGATACCGCCCTTCTTTCTGGAACGCTTGTACCGGTCGTCCAAGGCGGAGTTCAGTGAAGCCTGTTTCACGTCACCACGTGTATTTGAGAAGCCATCGCGTTCTTCTCGAAAATGATTGCTGCTGGATATGTCACCATGAACGTCATCCACGAGCCAGTGCTTCCTGGGTGATATATACTTGTTGTTACATCCTGGAATGGTGTACGTGTATTCGGATTGAGCTGGCTCCAGGGACTTCTTCTCGAAGAGCTTCCTGGTGTTCTCGAAGGAGCTACTCTCTCCCGAAGACACCTTGGTTCCTGACTTGTCGTTAGTCTCAGGTTTGCCATGTTTCACAGGATCATCGACGTCCTGACTTTGAGCTGCCTGTTCGGAACTCTTGTTCTCTCTGCCTTCCCTCAGCTTCTTATTCCTCTTGTAGGTGTCTGTGTTCTTGGCGTCCAGGGCGGCATGACGTTTCTCGGACATGCTCTGCCGACCCAGAGCGTCACGTGAGAACTTGTTGGCGGATGGGCTGAACTCCTCCAGGGATAGTTGGCTATCGTAGGTGGGATCCCCGGAGTACTGGCTGTCCTTGTCTTCGGAATTCTTCTTGGTGTCGCTGCTCTGAGTCTTCTCGTTGCTCGAGGACTCCTCCAGGAATACGGAGTCCAGGTGGTCATCGTTCTGACCTAGACTTAGTTTCTTGATGCTTGTCACTGGTTCCAACCAGGTCTTGTTCGTAGCCAGACAATAACTTTCGTTTCGCAAGCTATTCTTATTGTACTGTTCCGTTAGTCTGTCTATTACTGGGTTCCACGGGGATGCACTCGCCGAAGAGAGTAGAGATCCGTTGTCCAGGATATCCGTTTGTGAGTTCAGGTTGTTCTTCTCCTTAACACGACCCTCACTCTGTTTTGTACAGTCTGATATGTATACACTGTTGGCTGACTCAAGCTTACAGTGGGAAGGCACATTGTCGGTGAAGCTCTTGTCGCAGGTGTCATAGGACGACACTCTTCTGGCTATTGTCAGAGTGATGACACCAGTGACTGAGCTATTTGTATTGAGCATAGCACGTCTTAATGTTTCCATTGCATCGGAATTTGATAATCCTAGTAAGGACACACCATTGACATTGAGGAGCTGATCGTTGGTTCTCAAGCGACCATCTCTTGAAGCTGCTCCGCCATGAAGGACACTCTTTATAAAAATACCCAAATCCATATTGGTGTTGTCATCGGTGGTACTTGTTTTACCTTTTACACTAACCCCTAAACCAGCCTTCTCAGAGTCATGCACCGGTATATCTAAGGTTAGAATCATACGATTCTTTCTGGGTGATAATACTATATCCTCTGAAGACTTGATGGATTTAAAGCTGCATTTTTCATAGTTATGGTTGTCGATCTTCTCTAGAGCTTCGGTACTCTTCTTGGTTGGGGATCGATGCGAACCACTCCAGTATCTTAAGTTCTCTGATGAGTCTTGCGTGGTACATGGTACAGTGAAATGTGAGTCGGATGTGTTTGAAGGCACCTCTTCTTGACGGGACACGACCATCCTTACTTTACCACCTGGTGGAATGCTTCTAAGCAATGAGACTACTTCGGCTTGACTCTTGCCAGTCATTTCCATTTTATTCACTTCGAGCAGTCTGTCTCCGGGCCTTAAGCGACCGTCCTCCACGGCAGCGCCTTTTGGCAGAATGTTTTTTATATAAATTGGACAGTGTCCTCCTGCTGGATTGTCTCTAGTTGTAACACTAAAACCTAATCCATTCGTTCCCTTTGTCAGCTCTATTTCTATCATTCTTCCAATTTTTCTGGTATTCGCCGTTTGCAGTAGATTGTAATTACTACATTGTAGTTTCTTAATATTTTCGTCAGCTTCAACCTTCTCGCCGCCACTGATATTAACAATACTTTTTAGGGAATGTTTGGACGAACGGTCACTGCGTGTCTTCTTGTGCTTAAGTACTGATATCCGCAAGCAAGGCTCGCTCATGCAAGTCCTAAATATCTCCTGAACTTTTGAAAAAGGTATATGTAGCAAATTATGTCCATTTATTTTAATGATCTTGTCATGAAGATCAATCTGGCCATCTTTGGCGATCCTGCCATTTGGCTCAATTCCTTCGACTCTGAGCCCTTGATCATTTCCCAATAGATCATAGCACGGCACAACGTGTAGTCCCAAAGGACCAGCTTCGTTCTTAATAACAATTTCTCTTACGTCTTCTTGATCACACGATTCAGCCTTGGTATTAGAAAATTCGTATTGAGCCTTGGCATCTTGTCCCAAAGGTTCCTTGCGCCGGGATTCCCTTGGAAGAGACTGTGCGGAATAAGTGGCGAGGCATGGTTCCCTACTAGACAATGCATGCATGGACAGCCTTTTGGTGCTCTCTCTCTTGATATGACTGATAGGAATGGCATTCTGTGTATCGACATTATAGTGCTGCTCCTTATTATCAGCATGAAAAAAATCTGGACTATTAGTCCCAACGGAGCTTGCTCCATCTCCACCAGCATGGGAAACATCGTTGCCTACAAAGTGAGCAACAATTTGTTCCCTATCGTCAGCTACATCGCATAGCCTGTCATCAGGATCCAATAAACCCCCACCAGTCAGCGAAGACAAACTGTTAATAACAAGAGTAGTGTCGCTCTTGCCAGTAGCTTTCTTGTATCGTAAAATAGCTTCGTGCATCAGGTCCCTAACAAGAAGGGTTCCATCTCCACAGGGAACCACTACCCTGACGTTGTCGAAGCACACGGTTACCTTCATACTCGAACAGATTTCATATTCTACGGATGCCACAGGAATGTGTATATATGTACGCTATAAATGTATATTTATTTCCCGTCCAGGCGATGCGTCCTAGTCACCCTTCAGAATTCAAACCCTTCTTCAGGGTGCTCTATATAAGCTGCAGAACCTTGACGAGCTGCTGGCGTATCCTTGGAGGTCCCTATTATCATGTATTATTTGTATTGTCCACTCCCATATCCAAGAAATGAATCACTGACACAGTACACCCGCGGCTCCGAATTCTCAGGGCGCTTAATAGCGCACATTTAGCACGTCGAACGACGCACCAGGAGTCCCACGAATGACCGTGACGCGCACGCTACAACAGGACGATGCTTACTGCGAGCACGAACGCCCAAATCTATCGCGATATCAAATATGTGACGACGGACGCACTCGCCATTACGACGTTTCGTGTTTCATCGTTTCGACGTCTCGCATGAGCGGAACGTTGGAAATGAACCCTTATGGCCGACACGACCAGCGCGACCAACAAAAAGACACCGCAAGCCAGCTCTTACACGTTTATACTCGTATGATTCTAACCAAAAGCATATCAGACATTGGCACGTACCTTTATTTAACAGCAGAGACATTTTTCCAGGTCGCCACGACTTTAATGAACCACTAAAAATCCTCAAGATACAAATGGAATGGATTCTCTCGTACGACTCTATCTTTGCATCCTTATTTATTCTCGCACGGAAATGCTGGTTCTATTCCACTAGATACCTACTGTCTACTGACACCGAGATTACGGCCGGTTCACAACCGGATTCTTTCTAGTTTACAAAGTAGGCGATATTAATCGGATTCCACGGTGTGTCATAGAAAGACCATGCGGAACATTCACTTTCTTAGATAATATTAAATCATTTCTCGAGCTTCAATATATATTATTTATTCCAAAAAATTAAGTCGTTTCTTAACAAACACACGGAGACAGTTATCACGCGTTCGTACAATACAATTGCTTCATTTATATTTCTACGTATTTTTATAACGTTCTATATCTGCTTCTTTTTTATTTTAATCGAACTTTCTCGTCCGAGAGATTCTGATCTTAATCTCTGTCTTATCGTTGGGGTATACAATCCAGGAAATCACAGTAGATATCAATTTTCTTTAATTACATTTATTTTTATAAAGAACCGCGATAACGATACTTCAATATTAAGATCCCAGGAAATAGATCTTAGACATCTGATAAATTAGCTTCGTATGTCAAGAGCATTAAAGTACAGAATAAAGATATCAAATATTTTAGTCCTAGAGTAGTTATGTAACACAAAATGTACAATCGTCCCACGTCTTTGGGTCGCTTTCTTTTTTTTTTGTTTTTTGTTTTTTTTTAATGCCCCCCGCAGTAACTCAAGGCAAAAGTTTAGTCCCGTCTAAGCTATTTTCCTGTTATCAATGCACAATATTTGGGGGAGATAGATTCTTGGAATTATCTTCCCTCAAAACCGGAAGACTGTAACATTATCATAATCCAGACTTTTATCATATTGAATTAAACTTATCTTAGCTCCGTCTTCCTAATACAAAAAACCCTTCTATATGTGCTAATTTCCGCAGTCTTCAATGATATTTTGAATTATCGCACTCAATAAATTAAATAACCATAGACAAAAAATGTGTAACATTAGAATTACGTGAAGTCAACTATTAGAAGCCAAGAATCGATCTTATATATATGGTCAAATAAATAAGCATTATCGCGTTAAAAAAACTATCTACCTAACCAAACTATTAATAGGAAATGTATAATTGTTGAAGAAATTTAAGGCCATCAAACGTTCATTATTTAAGTCATTAAACATTCACTGATAAAGTCAATATTATACAATATATAGACAGGTCGAATGATAGACTTTGTTGAAAATGCCGTCTTGAAAAATAATACTTCTGAAGGAATGATCAAAGTCCTGTTATCTTGATTCCTCCAGGAATCCGAAATATTCTCTCGTTCAATGGCAGTTCGCCAATAAGATATTTTTCTAGGGTCTGCCGTGCGAATTTCGAATGTCCCGTGCCGATGAAGGGCAGAGTGGCATCCCTACCAGCATATTCGAGGAGAACGTCTAAACCTCCAGGATGATCCTTGAGAAATTCTGTACAGTCGTAAACGTAATCGTAAACGGCAAGCCAGCAGTCATCTATTCTGTCGTGCCAAGCTAGTTCGTCAAGGGATATAATCCTTAAGACGGATGATTGACAGTTGTCTTGAGTATCGCGAGTATCTGACTTGAGGTCCTCTTCTTCCGTATCCTGTTTGTTCAATTGCCTTTTCGTGCACTTATGCTTTTGAAGTTTCTTCACGACCACGGATTCTTCGGATTCCTCCAAATTCAACGACTGGACCGTCATTGAGACTCTCCGAAGATCCATTCTTGCATTTACCGTTGCATCCGACTGATTGCGCGCCTGTAATATTTTCCTGCATGTGAAAAAAATCCAAATGTAATTTTTACAATTAAACGACTCAAAATAACGCTAAACGACAGATTTGTCTTTGTCTATAATTCTGTTTTTTTTTTTTTTACAGTCAATTTTTGATAGTTAAACAGTTTACAATTCGTATTTTAATGTTTATACAAAAATATACTGCACTAAAGACGTACGAGGACGATGTCCCTTCTTTAGGATCTTGTTCGAAAGACATTACGATCTGTACTGAGAATGGTACTAAGGAAAATCAATTTCTCGCAGTAAGGGAATATAATTCTATTACCGGTTGAAACCCGAAGCCATGCGTGAGGGCCATGTCTCCTGGGTGACGTAACTTGACACGAACGCACCACATTTCTTTTCTTTTTTATTTATTCTCACACATTTTTCGATACGACGGTAACACAAGGTGTAGATAAAGAAAGCTGAGATCAATGGGAACTTCGTAATACGAAAATATACTAATCAAATTGTAGTCTTTCGAAAACTAACCTAAACACAACTTTTTTCGTTTTCTTCTTTTCT
Organism: Hartigia nigra; assembly: GCA_031001745.1. Classification (NCBI taxonomy): domain Eukaryota; kingdom Metazoa; phylum Arthropoda; class Insecta; order Hymenoptera; family Cephidae; genus Hartigia; species Hartigia nigra. Next base: position 109,560 of record JARPRG010000116.1, on the reverse strand, counting down.
TGTCGCTAATTTGCGAATAGATCGAACTATAATATCACAGTACACGTAATAACGCGTATCGTCGGTTCATATGTTGTTATATACGAAATTCCCCACTTTTTCATTTTTCACTACAGTTTTACTATCTCATTTGCGCAATGCATTTGCGCGTTATCAACTAACGTAATTAAGCAGCACTTTTTTTTTTAATACAAAGACTAGCACCGAATAATATAAATAATTACGATATCGATACCATATCGTTGCATAACACTTTAAGCAAAACTCCATCGACACTTTCAACCGATCTTTCGTTTATCGGCTTTTTATAATTATTTCATAAATATACCAACCAAGAATTGACAAACCGTTTCGTACGTAGGTAACATCACCTATGTTGTTGTAATTCGCAATAATAATTAAATCTCTCGCGGTTAAAAGATCATTGATTAATCAAGAAGCTCTAAAGAATTTCGCAATTTCGCGGATCGTTCGCATGATCCGTGTTGTGCATGGAGAGTTATTCCAATACTTTGAAGCATCTATAAATAATTTCAGACAGATTCAATGATGTACGCATTTCGCGTAATTCGATCACGATTTGTCAAATAGATAAACTGTGCCCTAAGAACCTATACAAAAAAAAAACAGACTGGGAATAGAAGATACGGTTTGTTGTCAATAAGCGATTTCATAATCCAACTTACAAATATAATGAGCGTGCGAATTATATTGCATAAAACTTTAATTAACAAAGTGCTCCTCTGCGGATGCAAATATTACAAAGTATAATTCACACGTGCGTCTCTTTTAACTGGCGCGATTCCGGTGAGTATCGTTAAGACAATGCTCCTGTGGTGTAGGCTTAAAACATAATTAACTCAATACTACTTGCACGTTGAGACGAAACGTATTTTTACAGCGACGTTGTAGCATTATGGAAAGTTGGGAACGGATGATTACAGTAAGATTATTCAAAACAAATTTTGACACGTTGGTAGACGTCATTTTCTAAATAATAATAATCTTATTGTTTCTAAACATCGCACGTAAATTCGATAACAATTGTGTTATTACGGACAGCCGATCACGGTTTACGCAAGTGGATGATTTTACGAGAATACTAACTAGCGAGTATAGTCGGATAATTTCTTTGGTGATAAAATCTGATTTACTGACATCATCGATGTCATTGACTTACGACTGTCATCGCAAGATTGTCACTTGTCTGGTACGCATCTGTATAACACTCTTAAAGCTTAACCACATTGAGTCTTGGCCTTCTTAAAATTTTCTTCATTAAAGTTCTTGTACTCCGAAGAACAGCATATTGAATTTCAAATGGAAGAAGATGCAGAATGTCTGTGACGAAAGAAAGAAATCATTTAATAACCTCCTTTTAATTTGTTGGATCTTGAAAAATCATTGGCTATGATATCTTTTAAGTATGCCAAGTACAATGTATTAATTTAAAACGGGAACGGTTGATGGAATATAGGCTTTAGCAGGGTATCTCGTTCTAAGTATAGACGTCAGCTGTGGAATAGCCATAGATAGTGCTGCCATCTAGCGGCCAACTGCGAAAGCTTCTTACCAAAACCATTGACCATAGATTCCTCTCGACGTCGATGACGGAACGTTTACAGAGCGTCTCTGTTTCGTTGGTTTTGAAGGGACGGGACGGATCGAGTGACGGTGTAGAAGAGGCGGACCGTCGATACTGGATAAAGTACAGAGGATCCATTTGGACGTCGATATTTTTACACTTTGTAATCCCCATTCTAGGATCCAGCGTTATGCTATGCGAACGATGTCTTGCAGGTCTTTTCTTTTTAGTGAATCTCCATAGAAAAGGTTATGGCAGTCGTTACGCGATTGTCGACACTGTTCTGGATAAAAAGAAATAATGCCAGAAGAAGCTGACAAGACCAGAGACAGGTTCGTTACCATCCAAACAATTAAGGTCTCGTTACAGAACCCATTCAATTTCTAATACAAATATATCACTATATATTCTGGATCCTACAGTTCGTTACAGCATTGACAGAACCTTCGATTTTCATTTTAGGATTTTATAAAATAAAAAATAAAAACTGTCTTCGTCGTCCCTTAAGCAGATATCGTGGCTGTTTTATAAAATGTTCCTTAATGGATCCTGGGACTTGTTTGGACGCTATTAAAAGAATGTATATCAATCGGAACAGTAGAAGAAAACTGAGTGCAGTATAATAAGAAGTAAAAATGAAAAAGAAAAATGATTCAGGCAGAAGTGCGTCAGTTCCGTTCGCGCTGACTGAATGGAACACGAGCTCTAGCTGGTATCGAACAGCGCATGTGTTTCGGAAGAGACGCGAGGCGTCGCGACGCTGTGAGGGCAGTGCCGAGGTAGTCGCAATCATGCCACCACCCTGACACACGACCCTATCCTCCGAGGCAGTCGACGCCGAAAGTAAAAAAAATATATATATACAGACACACATTTATATATCAGTCCTTCGATGCCAGAGCATCGCGACGCAACACGACGTAACCAGGGTATCACTAAAGGCATTTCCTATAACAGTTTTACGCCGCGTTCGGGCGGTGTCCGTATCCACGGGAGTGTAATAACGTAACGCTAATAAAAGAGAAACGGAAGAGAAGTGAGTGCGCGATGAATTAAAAAGAAAGAAAAAAAAATTTAAGAAAGATGCACGTGTCACGTATTATTTAACGATTCATTTGTACGTATACGTTACTGTTCAAATATGTACGTGAAGAAAACAAGCTCGTGATTCGTTAACGAGAGGAATAGAAAAGAAAAAATCTCCGCTTAACATACAAGAAGAATAAACAAAAAAAAAAATGCCGGACGGATTCTCATGCTGATCGGTATATAATTAATGTCGTCCCTATCGTCCTCACGACATCCTTGAGAACGAAATACGAGTGTTACCTGTAAAAGAAAGAAAGGAGAATCCGCATGCGAGACGTTCGGCGTCTTCGATTCTACTTATTGGACGTCGAGTCACGAAGCGCCCCGACGTCGTAAAGATATTACTGAGCGGCGTCTTACCTTACTTCTTCAGAATTTCGTATAATTTCCTGCACGTCAACCTGGTGATACTAAAAAAAAAAATCCTGACGTCTCGTGCCTGTCTCTCGTACGCACGTGCTGCCTGTGGAAAGGATAATGGTGGCCAGTAGTACAAATTCGATTGATTTCGTTGGGTAGAATAGAATTAAAAAAAAAAACAAATTCTTTTCTTAATTCCAACACATACAATTTTCTTCCACATAAATGGTGGCTCCTTGTACACCAAGCAAATTCACTTTTAAATGTTCGTGTCTTGCGGCGCGTATCTAAATAAACACATTGGGCTTCGATCGAAGTGAGAATGCATATCCTGTAATGTGAACTCAATTGGACTGTTCTATGTCTTATATCTTGAAAGAGAGAGGGAGAGAGTACGAAGGTTGGTAGAGGAGAGAGAGAGAGAGAGAAAGCACACGAATTGCTGGGTGAAATTGTCTCGTGAGACGAGTCCATCGTGTACAGTTCACAACGCGTCGATTACCGACCGTTATTCAATTGCACTTTTGAATTCCCTTTGCCCATGCGCATCGAACATTCATTATTCTTCACGTGTTCTTCGCACTGCTGGCATCGTCCAGTTGATTAATTTACTCCTAGACAATTAATCTTATATTTTCACTGGAAAAGAAGGATACAGCGATCAATGACAACATAGGGATACCAAGTCGTCGTTACAGCGAATGGGTACCTTGTTTAATTACTACTTAATTGAATAACAGTAAAATCGGTTGTTTTCTTCTTTGAAGAACGTAAGTTTTTAATTATCTCGTGACTATACGTTGTCATGTATCTGTATTATTATTATTTATGTAATATCGTAGTGGTTTTTCGTATATCACAGAATTACCATTTAACCAAACGTAAAGGCGTAACGATAAGGCGCGTGGTATTTGGCATCCTCGCTGATTTTCTCGCTGTGACTCCTACTATTTATAAATGGTTTGAACCCGGTCGCATTGGCGATCGCGCGGCTGCGGACCTCACTGGCTGCGTCTCGTGGACGGGACGGGGAACAATTCGCTACCCCATGATAAAAATAGAAGCTCTAGCTAGCTAGCTAGCTTAAGCCACCTAGCTAACAGCTAGAGGCTCTAACGAGGTGTGGATCCCTGCTACTAGCTAAGTCCTCTAACGATTCTAGGAAGACGAGTATCGAGTATTCGTAGGCGACGACTCCCTCGTAGAGTGAATCGGCTTCACCTGCCCACATCCAAATGTGGACTGAATTTCCAGAGATACATTAAGACAGCTTTTCTATATCTTCTTACAAAGATACAGACACTATTTATCCTAACGTACTACGAAGTAACAGTACGAGTTGATTCATCCTGATCTCTTTGAACTTTTTGAATTTTATAGGTTATCTTTCTCTCTGACTTATAACTCTTTCCCTCTCTCTCTTACTCACGCGTCTCGATACTTTAGCCTGAAATTGTATTACAAGCAATTTACATACCAGTGTGGATTATTCACCAGACGATTTTTCTTCCATGAACATTATTCTTTTAACGTTGTCCAGGTTGTCTCGTACGACGACCGTAGCCATGATTCTTCCAATATTTACTAAGCCAATTAAATACATTTTAGCCAATGAATTATACTCGGTGGAAGACTTTAATTCAACTTGGAATTTTCTTTACGTTGCTTAGTTTCCATTCCAAGCCGTACGTCCGATTTCTCAGCTGAAGTCGAATTTAGGTTATGGTATAACCAAACGTTCTGTCCGATCCTAAGCATCCTTGACAGGATCCTCCGGGGCGACAGTCAAATAAAAATGTACAGAAAGCTTAAAGGACAATTGAGAAATGTACTTTCGTGGTAGCGTAGTATCGAGGAGAGACCACATTCCGAGCAGATCACGGATGCTTATAGAAGCGTTGCGTAACGGTTGTTAGACGCGGTGGTAGCGCGGCGACGGCGGCATCGACTCCATCACGTCGCGGGTGTTCTCTCGCGTCTTCGGGACGTGCGGCGCGCGTATACGAATGCACGGGTGCATTTAGGTACGTAGAAAGAAAGTCGGCTGGGAAAGTGTATGCACGTTATACGGTATACGTGGGTGTCAAGTTGCGCCGTGAAAATTGAGGTTATGAGATAGACGCGAAGTGCAACACGTAGGTGGTGTAAAAAGTAAAGCTTGGGGGTGCGTACGGAAGAGGCGACAAGTAAGGAGAAAGCATGGATGATTGGATCAAAGGGAAAGAATAGAGAGTGGATAATATAAAAGGTGTTTCGCATTACCGATCGTGTGCGTGAATTAAGGTATAAATTAGCGACCGGAAGTTTTCCTTTAAAATCGTCGCCGTTGGAGACGCGGCTAGTTGAGACAATTTTATGCTGGCATCTGATATCGAATAAGAGTTACGTAAAAGTGCTTGGAGGATGACAGTGACGTATACGTATACGTGGAAACGTAGAAATCTTCGACAATGAAATCAATCTGAATTAATCGACGCGTGCATATCGAGGAGGGAGATATTATATGAGTTGGAAATACAACGGCAGTGAACTAATAGGAAAACAGTGATGGCGGACATTTTGAAAACTGGGGTCTGATCCTACGGGATGGAATTTTGTGTCTCTTCCGTTTCTTTTTCTTTTTTCACTCGTTATTACCTCCTTTCTTTTTGTCTTCGAGGCAGCATGGGACGCTGTATTTTTCTGAAACGTTTATAACGTGAACTTTTCATACTAGTAGGCCATTTCTTCTTACTCCTATACACGTTAGTCATCCCGTATCTCATGAGTTGCCATTCCTGGCACGGTTTTCTGTCGCGTACACGAGGAAAACTCATCCCGGACTATACTGCTCTGTGTCGGAGCGGAATGCTCGGACATTGCGGTATATTTTTAGACTACCGCTGAATATTTTTATCGCAAAGTACAACGGCGTACAGGTTCTCTGTGTTCGCGAAAGATGCTCTCGCTCGATTTCTAGCTTCATTATTATATCCGCGGCTTATAAACTTTGACCCGTGTCATTTCATTCGATACATATGTATATATATTACAGACACTTCCAATTGAATCGATCTTTATTAATAAACCTTGGAAAATCCCGAAGATCAGACCCATAGTTGCGCCTGCGTCCACGACGACAAGAGACACCAACGGAAGTTCTCTTGCAGAAAGTCGGAGCTCGTGAGGCCCGATAAACGAGGCAACGACGATGGAACACGTGGTGAAGGCGAGCTGCTGACGAGCAACGAACCAACCGACGAACGGACGAAACGCGATCGAGGCCCTAGCCACCAGGATCGATCGAGCAACGACATGCAACAGCCTCAGGGCCAGCCAAACCAGCAAGCCCCTGGTGCCCCCAACGGGATAGCTGGTGGTGCACAGTTGTCCCAGACCGGAGGCCTCAGTCCTGCTCAGCCAGGGGCGACTGGTACCACCACATCAAATCGTGCCCAGGTCAATGGGGGTAGATTCGACTTTGATGACGGTGGAACTTATTGTGGAGGATGGGAGGATGGCAAAGCTCACGGTCATGGAGTCTGCACTGGGCCCAAAGGACAGGGCGCCTATTCCGGTAGCTGGCACTATGGCTTTGAAGTATCTGGCGTCTATACCTGGCCCAGGTGAGTTCATCATTTATATATGTATTTACTAGCTATCTTACTATTGTCTATCTATCCGTGTTCGTGTATACCTAGCTTTATTCTTTGACACACGACCAGAAGAAGGTTATAACTTGCTTGGCAGATGCTACAAGCTTTTCCCGTTTCATGAGCGTTACGCGAGAATCCCCATCGAGAGAGACTAGGTGCGAGACCTTGACACATATCCTGCTTCCACTGGATGGGTGGGAGTCTCGCACCCTGAAACTGGGACACTGAGTGCAAGGACGATCACGAGTCCAGGTCACTGGGACTTCAACAACTAGTAGACCTCCTTCAGGGATAATCACCGTGGGAAATTGGAAATTGTTGACGAATCGCGAGATGAGAATTTCAAATGATTTTTCCTATCAGTATGCAAGTCATCGTTCAATGGAAATACTTATATTGGAACGATCAATGGATTTGTTGTAGCTGTAATGCAAAATCGATATAGATTTTTTTTTTATCATTTTACTTATCTCGAAAACCAATGTTACGTTATATTGTATATCTCGGTCGAATCTTTTAAATCTGAATTCTAGAGCCATCGGTAAAAATAGAATGCTCCTTCATTGTTTCGGAATGACGTTCGCCGGCTAGAGCACTTTTAACCCAGATAAATGAACTTTTATTAATGTCAGAATTCAACGCCATTAGACATCTTACTTCTTTAATATTTAGATAGCTTTGTCAAATATCACCTAGTCGATCAATATTTCTTTTACTGCTACGTCTTTAGCTCGTTATGCTATTCTTAGGTAAAGTCTATCTCACACGTTGCTAGTACAAACGTAAATAATGAAAAATAAAAAATGTCCAAATCTCGCGAAACACTTTTAATGCGTTTATGTACTTTTAAACGCGAATTACGTAGCACGGCCTATTTTTCATTGGTTCACTTAAAAGCTTAGGCCATTGTTATTAAAGGAATTCTTGGGGTCTCTTTATATAAATCTCTGTAACGAAAAAGATAATTGATCTTCGAGAAATTCCTCAGTGGACCTGGCGCCATAACTTTCACTTAGAATGTCAAGAATGTTCGCCATCGATTGAATTCCATTATCGCGTAATTGCCTAAAATTTGATTTTTCAATTCAGCACTTCCAGTTGTCCAAAATCAATAATTTTTAACTGCTCTAATACGGAATGAGCACTTGATCGTGACGTTTTTTTTTTTTTTTTTCAATATTTCTTTGCGGTGGCGCCAGCTTCAAGAAGGTGAAATTGACGGTCAAGGAACTATGTTTATTACTTTGATGAACTTGCCACTTCCGGTAAAAAAAAACAAGCATACTGCAGCTTCCGGTTGCTTCACACTCTCTATAGGTACACACTATATATATATGATTATGATATATGATATATATATATATATATATAGGGCAAGAAAGAATTCATTTGTTTTCCTCGTGAGCGTAAAAGTCGAGTAAATTCTGAATCTTCCTGTTCTTCCTCTTCCAGAAGAAGACTTTAATGACGTCCATAATAATTAATAATAAACATTCAGTACTTAAGTAAATTAAATCAGATCTCTCGTTAATTCCACTAGAGATGCCAAACGTATACAGTAACTTGATTTAGGT
>JARPRG010000116.1:48184-101217 GCA_031001745.1 Hartigia nigra | reverse complement strand
GTACTTAAGTAAATTAAATCAGATCTCTCGTTAATTCCACTAGAGATGCCAAACGTATACAGTAACTTGATTTAGGTACACAAAAGAAATTGGAGACATTGAACATGCTAATTAACGAAAATTCAATATCTCACAAAGCTGTCGACAGTCACTACTGGAATCCTAATTATAAGTAGTCGCTAATTAGATCACTTTGCAAGCAGACAGTATCAATTATATTAGGAGCAAGCAAAATACGTTCATTAATTGCATAAAACGATATCGTTCAGATCAAAGAATTGCATCGAATACAGAACGCCAAAATTTTTTCTGCTTTTGTTTTTCAATTGCGTATAAACAATGAGTTCGAGCCGATCTGTTTTATGGGTTGGTAAAAAGAAAATATTTTCAGCGTGAATAAATCGAACTTTTTTCATCATTTTCAATCTGTTGCTGAACTTTGGTTGGACGGCTATTATTATTATTATTGTTCTTGTTCGATTACAGCGGATCAGCGTACGAAGGACAGTGGCAAAATGGCAAACGCCATGGTCTCGGTATGGAGACTCGTGGACGATGGCTGTACAGAGGCGAATGGACTCAGGGATTTAAGGGTCGTTACGGAGTGCGACAATCGACAACCTCCACGGCGAGGTACGAGGGTACGTGGGCCAGTGGACTTCAGGATGGATACGGTTCGGAGACCTACGCCGATAGCGGTGAGTATCGTTACATTTGTAATTGTGTATTTTTTTTTGGCTTTCTTTATCAAGCGAAAATCTTTTGCCTAAAAATTAACGATGCTAATGAAAATTGAAAAATTGGATTTTTCTGCAATTTTATCGTATTCTGGTAACATTTACTTGTGACTCGATTCTTACCTATCTTGGATATACCACACGTATCCTTCGTATCTACTTAACATCCCCCCAGAGAATGCCCTCGAAGCTTTGAATTTCACGCACAAGTTGTCCTGGCATTCATTTCGTCTAGTGAAGCGTATGACTTGGAGATGGTTAGCATTAGCCTCTGTAGTGGGCTTGTCACAAGCTTTCGATGTAGATGATATAATACGTGGAAGAAGAGCTGGTCGAAGATGAGGAAGGGTTCAAAGTGAAAGGAAAAGGTTTGAACCTTATTGACTGGGTTCACTATTGGTATCGTTTTATATATATGTAAATATATAGGTAGAAATAACATGCGCGTGCTGCTTGCACGTATCTATAAAAATTCTTGACACATCCATCATCGCGGATTTCGGTGTCGTGACCTAGGGAGTCTGCCAGGCAGATAATCAGAATTATTTTAAACGTATATCCTTTGTAGATTTTCGAAATAATTTCAGAATCATTCCTTTATTTGGCTGGAAATCCATGATGACAACTTTCGTCATTGCTGAGATACTGGCAGTCGAAGTTGAGTTTTTTGAGGGAAGAGAGAGATTAGGATCCAAGGTAGACTCAAGGTAGAAACGGTTGATGAGCACGCGATCATTCATTAGACTCTCTGACGCACGTGGAACCGCGTTTCTTATTTTTCTCTGGATGTCAAAATGGCGGCACGAAGGTCAGGACGTGTTTCGTGGAATAATCGGAGCCTCTTGAGTACTTGATCCTCGCAGTGATTTTAGATTAGAGATTCCGGATGGTATTCGCTCGAGTAGGGGATTTTCTTGGATGCTTCTGATGATTCCAGGTACTCGCCCACGACAAGAGACTCTTGTACAGTTGCGAAACCTTTGAGCCCGGTTAGTCTGGATCGAACAAATCAAAAATATCGATCGTCTCTGAGCAGTACCTCGTGAAATGAAAAAAAAGGAAATAAAGTTTTTACCTGGATGCGAAGTACCTATGGATTGATAATTTAGGAAAAATTGAAGCTGGGAATATTTTGATCTCGTACGGTGGAATGTTTTGAGGAATATCAATGTAGATTGATCCCAATAAAATTCATCTTGATCCCTTTCATTTGTATAGTTGATTTTAACTTTATAGCAGAGGTTAGGTTAGGTCAATCATGTAGGTCCACTGCCAGCGATCAGTTTATATGCTCCACGTCGAGTATGAGTAGCCGATTGAATTCCAATTGCGTTCCTGGCGTTGCGATATCTCTGTAATATCAGTCAGGAACGTCCGGCCACTTGCTCCTTAGTTCTGTAGGACCCTAGATGCCGGAGATTTTCACTAGGCATACGTCATCGCAGGCGGCGTAAAGACGGAAATAGCCAAGTCCGCATCAAGAGCGTAAAGGAATTGCCCAATATCTTTCCGGATACACATAAGCGTCACGCATCACCTGATTTTCGCATGGGACACACGTGCTTCGCGAATTCGCCATCTTTAATCGTAGAATATTCCCACTGTATTACGATAGGACTGTAAAGTTATTAAAGGTTCTTTCTGTCTAAGATAAATGGAATATATAGTACCGACAATAAAAATATACGGATATTTTTTAGTACGTTGTACGATTCACAGAGGGCTCCACTGCATCGTGTCCCGTCAATAGGCGCATCTTATCTTACCAATTATTTTAACGTGTGGAATTCGAATGACTAACGGAAGAATCTTAATACTGATCTCTTTGGAGAAAAATAATTCTACGAACCACAGGAGTTCCCTTAATTCACGAGGAAAGGCATTATTGATAATCGATATCCGTTTTGGCTGTGATATAAAGGTGTGCCGAAGCTGTTTCAACGCTTGGAATAGCGCACACTTCACTCTTCTGGACCGAGCAGATAAGTTTTATTGCATTTAATCTTGCAGGCTCTCGAGTGCTTTATTTAGAATCGAACGATTCCTCTTGAGCCGCGCTTCGAACTCTGGTGAAAATAATACAAATGCGTTTACTTGAATTTACCGATGAGTAGGTAGCTGATTGACATGTTTCTGTGGGTAGACGGTTGATCGTAGGTTCAGCTTGAAATTGCAGAATTTCTCAAGATGGCCACCACTCGGAATAACATTAGCAAAACTTTGAGATGATTATGTTACGTTGCGTATGTTATTTATCGAACAATGATTATTGTGTCTGCTACGATTCTTGGGATAATTCTACTGGGATATTATTAGGCATTCTTGTTGTTCGATAAAAATGGCGCAGCTGCATATCTATTTTCGAGTATAATGCGAAGACCTTGATCCGACACAAAGTTCACGATGCGTCGAGAATCATTTTCAATATTTCCAAGTGCATTTCTCACAGAATCCTACAAACATTCACGCAGAGAAGAGCGATAGAGTAAAAGATAAATATTAGAATGTTAATTAAGCGCGAGAAGATTGACATTTCCTTATCTTTAAAAACTTTATACGTCGTATTGCAATGAGACGAAATGAAAATTAATACGAATCTTCAACGAGTCTTCTACGCTCGTTCGATTAGAACCGAATCATTTTATACTTCATGAAATAATATTCGTATCAGATAACTGTACCTGTCACGATACCTAATCTGATCCAATTTTCATGCCATAGCAAGTGCCCAATCTTTTTGTCATCCGTCATCTCAAAATGTCAACATCTGCCAGTAGTCTGCCAGTCTGTTCCAGAGTGAATCGCTCGATACAACACGTTACGACGCACTTGCACTTTCCTTCGACCTTCATAAATATTAAGCGTAAACTTACCACCCCGTCATCAATAAAATTTCCATATCTCGTTATCGTTGCCGAAGTTCTCTCGAACTTTAATGGGAAAGTCGATGGTAATGAATTTACATTAAAAAAAAAAAAAGTACAAAATTCAAATAGGACTAAAAACTCATCGAACTTTTGATGGTTAAGGCTGTTTCGACTGTAGCCTATCTGTACGTTAAAAATCTGGATGAAAAAAGCATTGCCACGTCTTCCGAAGCTTTAAGGATGGTTATGCATTTTCTGTTTTGGAACAAACATACGCATTGGTCTGTACCAGTACTGGATTCCGTATCATCCCGTGTAAGTTTTCAAGAGTTCTTAGTATTACGGAATTAAAAAGGGAATGTACCAGTAGTTAATTGATTGAAGGGTAGTTTGACCGTGTGACTATATTTCATAGGTATTCAATGTCAAGTAAGCTGTACAGGACCGTAGAGCCACGTGTACAAAAGAAGCAGGAAGATTGAAGGAGGGCAGCAATTCTCACTGATAAAAGGAAAGAATTTACGACGTTGCATCAGAAGAGAAAAGAAGCTCGTAATTCTGCGCTTGGAAGGGCGTCCCGACGCCTGTCTTTAACCTCAGTGCAATTTGTGTTCACGTCCTAATTCATTGAGAGTCGCTTCAGGAGATACGTAATCTCTGAAAAATTTCAAGAACGTAGTTACACCGGAATTATATACTCGTAGCAAATTACGTAGTGACTTGGTAACTAAGAGAGAGAGAGAGAGAGTGAAAGAGGCAAAGAGTACTCTTAAGAAATCACATTATAGTTCACGTTCTAATCCCATCTAATTCATCTACCGTGCTGGCTTCTTATATCTTTATTATTCCAAGCCAATTTCTTCGTGGCGCATAACAGGATTTATAAATATCAAACAGACCCGAGTACTTATTGGATCCAGGAATCAGGGGTGAGCCGCCATTAATTTCTCTATTAGAATTTCCTTCTAAACTTGTTTCACAACTTTTTGCTAGAACTTTTGCTGTATGATATTTCACAAGAAACAAAGAGATCCGGGAGAGAGAGAGAGAGAGAGAGAGAGAGAGAGAGATAGAGTCAGATAAAAGGAAAAACAGAGGAAGAAAAAATATCCCAACTCACCTTACTCCTATCATCGAGTTCGTAAATGGCGCGCAAAGGGTTCACGAGACTTCTCAGTAAAATGAATGGACGAGTATTCTCGGATAAACAACGAATCGACTGAGTAAACCAGCGATCTCGACCCACGGGCCATTCCCGATATTCTTATTTATAAAACACACACGGTACATATGCAGATACACGCCCATGTATTTCTCATCAAACGAAATAGTAAACCTACCGAGGGTTGCTGGATCTTCAAAGCCTAGGATTTTAATAGCGTGTCGTCCATTCGACAGTTTCAATCTCCAACTTGGCCAAATTTCTGCCAACTTGATAGACACGTAATTGATAAATGGAAATGAGCTTGAGACGAAGGAAAATATTTAAAACAAAATAAGATAAATAGAATATTTCACTGGGACTCATTCCCATGTAAAATCTTATTGGTCATCAAGAAACGTTAATTGGCTATCGTGAAAACCGCAGCTGATCCTTGAGACGTTGAACCAGCCATTTGCCAATACTCAACCGAACATGCCTGAAATCGCAAGGAGGTCTTTTGCCAATCCTGCCATCGTCTCCTGGGACTCTCTGTTCTGGATAGAAATTGATCGACGGTCTCGTGGGGTAGTCGGTGACGATCTGGTGGAGGCTGCGGACCGAAATATACTCGCACGGCTAATTTTCACATATACCTTGCCGTTTTCAATGCACGTACAGCCAACCACCACTGTTCGAGGTGGCTGCGCTATTTCAGGCGGGCCAGCCAGTGCCATGTAGCGTTACAGGGCCGTACTAAATAGTCGATTAACCCCAGATCCTCTATTTGGCTATGTATTACCTTGTAAGAGCAAATGGAACTGGTGACAGGATTGGTGGGATAACTTTTTATTTAATTAATCAGGTATATCGATTATGACCCTTTCTTTCGATTACGAGTTGTTGGAACCAGTTGTATAAACGCTTAACGACTTATAATTTACTGTGGGGAAATATAGCTTTTTGTAATTGTTCATAATGTCTTTCGTAGACACACGGTATATTGACTTATATTGTATCGGTTGGAGTTGTGAAAATTAATCTTGATTATTAATACGGGTCAGGTCTCCACGGGTTGTCATGAGGTATTGTTACGATACAAATTAATGCTCACTGGGTTCCCATTAGTCTTGCCAGGCAGATGAATTTTGGATTTTTAAGTATCTTACTGTGCGGATTATCCTTGAGGATCGATGGTTAAGAGACAAAGAATTAGAGACGCTTGCGATGTTTCTCTCTGTTTTTTTTTTGTGGCTTCTTTAAGCAAATTTGTAATTTTTGGTGATTCAAGGTTTAAACAGCAGCTTCGCTATTTGTGTCTGGGAGCAATTTACTAAATGTTTCCCAGTAGGATTTCTATTGGGAATTTGTAATGTTGCATTAAACCTCTAAGAGCGAGAGAGATGCCCGTATCTGTAGGAGAGTAAAGTACGTGGGAGAATAAGAGAGGAAACTTTTTGTTCATAAGCTCTTTCCAAGAGACGAGCAAGAGTCGACCTGAATAGCTCACGCAAGTGTAGCCTACTACATCGCGCAGCATGCGCCACGTTAGAACGACGATCGTTAAGGCTGTTTCGCACAGGAATATTTTCCGAGCGACGAGTGCCATTGATAAGGCAATGTAAAGAGGGAGAGACTGGGTAAAGTAATGATGAAAATCAAGAGGACTAAGTGCAAGCTGGATGCATCCATTTTAAATTTACACAGTGAATTGGAGAATTTTTGTTATTATTAAAAAAAAAGTAAATTAAGAATAACGGACGTCATAGACTTTGCATAAGATTTCTATACGCCACTGTGTATTTACTTACTTGAAGAGTGAAGTTTCTGTATAAACGGTTGCGGCACAAAGGGCCTACTGAATTGTTCAGTAGAGAATAAGAAATGTTAAGGAAAAAAAACATGGCGTCAGTTGTATCTCAAGTACTTATCTAGAACGTCATTCTCTTCTGGAGTGTATTTTGCGTAGATATATAAATATGTATATCCGTGGGACTCAATACCTTTGGACGTAAGTCATGGCGGTGCTTCCGAAATCCATTTGTGTTTTGGAAAAAAAGAAAACCAATAGTCTTTATTACCAAGCGTAGGCAATACCGACTGAAAATTGGACGAAGTAAGGGAACTGCGACTTTCACTGTATTAATTGATTATTTGTTACAGGTACCTATCAGGGACAATGGTTGAGAGGGATGCGACACGGTTATGGTGTAAGGGCGAGTGCACCCTTTGGCCTAGCTTCTCATTATAAACCACCGAAGCAGGTCAGGGCGTCGTTGACGTCCCTCCGGAGTGCTGACGGTGGTCCTGTCACTGCACCAACCCCTGAACCAACAGACCGTAGAGATCGGAGGGTTGACGATAGTCGGGGTGGTTTTGTCCTTAAGGCACGGAGCGATGATCAACCAGCACGAAGAAAAAGTCTTACGGAGAAGTCCTTGAAGAAGGGCATACTCTCGGTAAGTACGGGTAGAGATTCTTATGATTTAATGTATAAGACTTAAGGGATGGAATAGCAATGGGGTGTAATTTTAGGGTTTGAAGATACGTAAGCAGAAGAGTACCGGTGATCTTGAGAAACGTGGTACCGGTGGTAGCATTAGAAGCAATGCCAGTTCAGCGTCCTGGATGTCCACCGAGAGTTCACAGAGTCAAGCATCTGCGTCGGTTCATACGGACAGTAATGCGTCTTTTGTCATCGAGGTTAGTTATTTGGATCATTAAAATTGACTTGATCCATTTTGGATTAAAAACAAAAATAAAAAGGTCCCTATTCGTTATATTTTCAGGACGAGCAAATGGACGCTTCTGTTACGGAAACCTACCTCGGGGAATGGAAGAACGATAAGAGAACTGGTTTTGGTATATCGGAGAGGAGCGATGGTCTGCGATACGAAGGCGAGTGGTTTAATAACAGGAAATATGGTTACGGCGTGACCACCTTCAGGGATGGTAGCAAGGAAGAGGGCAAGTACAAGAACAACGTGCTGATCACGAGTCAGAAGAAGAAGCACTTGTTCCTGATACGTTCAGCAAAGTTCAGGGAAAGGATAGAGGCTGCCGTGAGCGCGGCTCAAAGGGCCAGCAAGATTGCCCTGCAGAAGGCGGACATAGCGATTTCGAGAACTGCCACGGCAAGAGGAAAGGCTGAACTGGCTGACATGGCAGCTCAAAATGCTAGAGACGATTCCGATGTTGCTCAGCAAACTGCCAAGCAATTCGCGCCCGATTTTCGGCAGCCGGGCTTGGAGCGGTTGCGAAATCGTGAAATTCCAAAGTACGTTCCACCGCCCCAGGACACAGTGCCTGGGAAGAGTATATTGCACAAGACGGCTAGTGTGGATCAGCCATCGCCACCTGCCAAGCCACCTATCACTGAACCATCAGGAAATGTGACGAACAGCAGTCCCACCAACGTGGCATCATCTATTGCACAATCTATTCGTAGGGCCAGTATGAAACCGGCGCAAAATCAATTGTTGGGACAGAATACGACGCCAAATCAGATTCAGAATCAGATACCTAACCAGACGCAGCTGCTTAATCAAACATCCAGTCAGAGTCAGATGCCAATGCAGAATTCTATACCCAATCAGAATCAGTATCAGCCAAATCAGAATCAGTACACTCAGCAGATACATCAGCTGCCCCAGACCCAGAATCCTTATTCTAATAATATACCGGGTCAGTATCAGCCTCCTGGACAACAGTATGGACAAGATCAGTTTGGTCAGTCGCCACAGAATCAGTACTCATCTGGACCGAATCAGTATGCCAATCAGAACAGTCAGTACGGAGCGAATCCTTATCAGAATCCTAGTCAGCAGAATGATCAGTACTCTGGATACCAGCAGACTCCTCAGGGATATCAAAATCAGTTTCAGCAAGGATATCCGAATCAACAGGTAACGAAAATGAATAATTACGTCATGATTAGATCAGCCTAATATATTTAATACTGATGTATACTTAAGAGCTTATCAGAGTCTGCTTCAATGTTTCGCAATTTTCTTTCTAGATATTGTATCCACTATCTCCAGTAATGTATGGTCCAATGACCTTGGCCCAAATGAATCAATTTGGAGCACAGCTTTATGGTGTAAGCGATTTGACGTCGAAAGACACCCCTGCGACTGCACCCCCAAAAAATCCCATTTACTCAACCATTTAAATGTTACGAAACAAAATAATATTTCAAAGCACGTTTAACATACAATCAGTACGGTTCTTGTACATCTTGTGAGAAAAAGAAAATTACGTCGTTACTTCAGAATCAGTCATTGAAATAATATTCGCAATCAGTGTGGCCCTTTGCGTACGATAAAAGATAGTCGTGAAAAATGATACTAATGCAACTATAATCATTCCAGACGACGGTTCCCAATCAATATGGACCTGGCCAGATGAATCAGTACAATCCTCAGCAAATTTATGGACAACAGCAACCTAATCAGCAACAGTACCAAACTGATGGTCCAATCGATCCTCAGAGACCACCCAGTTCTACCAGTATACGAAGAAACAGCAGAATCCTCAGTCCTCAGGATAGACCTGCTACCGGTGGGACTAGTCAAACCCTGAATGACAGGTAATCACTGTATTAAATAAATAAACTGATCTTTGATCTTACATTTGTATACATGTCCTTGATTTAATGATATTTTTTTTATCAGGTTGGACCATTACAAAAGACCTCCAAGTAGAGATAATTCCGTGGATCGTTACGCCAGGGCGCATTCACGATTAACGGGATCTAGACAGCCGTCCGTGGATAAGACTATACCACAATCTCAAGAGAGCATTGACAGGTATGGAGTGTATAGGGCGTTTCAAAAGAAACATACATCGTGACTCTATAACTTTTTTTTACGACTGATATATAATTATTGACATAGATCGGTACGGGCGCCGAGTATGATGCGAGCAGCGACGCCCCTGAACGGCTCGGCGGTAGGTAGTGGCGCCGCGACGCCTGTCTACACAGTACCAACGTCTGGACAATTCGAAGGAGCTCTACTGAAGAATCGTGGCTTGGGTCAGGATATTCTGCCTAGTCCTGGCCAGCCAAAACGAACCGAGAGTCTCTACGTAGCTCCTGCCAGAGGTTCTATTGCATCCGGTGGTGGCGGTGCCGGCGGTGGAGGAGGCGGTGGACCAAAGGTGAGTTTCCATGTTGATTTATATTCTATTTTTATCATTCGCATTGCCATAGTCAGCGTCAACAGAATGCTCATGCGTTACAACCTTAGAGAATGTATATACAGGGTGATTCGCAACAAAGGCAAAGGCTATGCATAGCACGAGCGTATTCCTGACGGCGAAACGATGAAACGAACGTTTTTAAAAATCTCGTGCGACAAGTAGTTTCACAGATATTTAAGTTCAAAGTGGACCAATCGGGTGTGAGATCCAATGGAAATATAGTATCCATTAAATTGGCTGATTTTATTACAGTGAAAAGAAATTTTCAGACAAACAAATGCAGATCTTTCATTTTAATGCGAACAGAACTTGCGTGTTTATTTGGTGATTTAAAAAATATTATATGCCAAGATCACATAGGCCTGCTGCCAAAAGTCAGCATATCATTTTCTTGGATTTCCATTTTTTTTTTTACTTTAATCGACGAAACTATTGCTAAAACATATCAGGAACTCTAGAACTACTCTGGATGCCAATGGAACTTGGTTTTTTTTGTCCATTTGAGGAATTTAAAAACAAAAATGATATGCTGCTTGCACCGAGGTACGCCAGCATATTATCTTTTACGTTTCGTCACGAGTACACTGCTATAAGAGTTTGCCTTAGTTCTGAATCACCTTGTAGAATCGATCATTAGAGCAGTCAATAATTCCAAGAGTACCAACATTCATACCTCACACATCATCGAATGACTCGAATCGATCCTATAAAAGATTTGAATAACAAAAGAGAAAAACGTAAAATCGTACAAAGCTAAGATTCCTGGAAGAATTTCGTAAAATCGAATGCGCCGTGTTTAATCGATCGTTCGATTATCGATATTCCGAAGAACGATGAATCGATGTAGGATGAAAATATTTCTGACGTAATTCCGTAGGATAAAATTCAAGCTTTCCTTCAGTACTTTTTAACTATCCGAAATAACACTAATAACTATATTCCTCGCTCGAATAAGTAAAACTTTCTTTGATGTACCTATAACGTAGTGCGTAGTGTAAATTAAATTTGTTTTTAATACCAACTGCTGTACATACATGCCAGATAGCATAGAAGTTCAAAAAAAAATATAAAAATATGATGGCTTCTAGACACATTCCAGGTATCGATCTCTCATCTGTCATACCCCTGTTGATATTTCTTGGTATCTTATTCTCTTTTTTTAATCTCTCTGTCGATTTGTCTGTTCTGTAACTGTGTGGCGTTTTTTGTGCTATG
This sequence comes from Hartigia nigra, assembly GCA_031001745.1. Taxonomy (NCBI): domain Eukaryota; kingdom Metazoa; phylum Arthropoda; class Insecta; order Hymenoptera; family Cephidae; genus Hartigia; species Hartigia nigra. The sequence goes on along the minus strand of JARPRG010000116.1, from coordinate 90,055 downwards.
TTTTGTGCATGCCATCCCAGGAAGCGAGCCGGACGGTCCCCGCCTTCGCCGCAACAACAAAAGGCCGCGCAACTCTATGAGTATAAGTATATAAATACGTACAGTCGTTTCGAATAGAGCGAAGCGAATTGGGTGTATATGAGAGTGAGAGAGAGAGAGAGTGAGTGAGAGAAAGAGTAAGATGAAAAAGAAAGAAGGTATTTTAGAAAAAAAGAAAAAGTTTTTCTTTTAGAAAAATGAAAAAAAAAAAACAGATTTATGTGATTGAAACGAGTTTCGATACGTTGAGGATACTCCTGGAGTTTCTTTGACGACCAAACGCGCCTTGCCGATTCGTCCTTGTCGCGACGACCGTGGAGAAAATTACGAGGAAAAAAAAGTTGCGGGAAATTTGAAGGAAAAACACAAAAAAAAGTTTTCACAAAACAAATACCTTGTCTTAAACGTGTACCTCACGTCTCACTGACTTTTTAAGATCGTCCTTCGATCTTAGCGTTATAGATATCCTTGTCGAATTTGTAAAATTGCAAACTAGACGGATGGCGGTAGCACTTGTAGTCACTTTGAAGATAAGGGTGATGTATTGTACCTTCGGCGTCGCGACGCCCGAGAAATCGGAGCTGATTGATTTCAGTTGAAAAATCCTCAAGTTTGGATACAAGAGAGAAATGTATTTTTGTATGAAAATAACAGAGAGAAGAGAGCGATAAAGAGAGACGCGTCTTTAATGGCCTTCTTCTTGTAATTACGCGAGTGACGAATTTTTCATGATAATTCCAAGTGCGAAGAAGCCAGGCGTCGCGACGCTTGCCAAATATGGTGCTTCGTCTAGATTACCAGTGTAATTATCCCAGAACGTCGGGCGTTCGAGTTGTCCTGACAATGTCCAAAACATGTCCCGCACTATAGGCAAATGCGTAATAAAAGATGCATCGAGCAATGCGAAGCCATAAGGTATAATAATAACAAAGGCCAAAAGAGTATAAAGTAGAAGAAAAAAAAGAAATAGAATATATATCTATATACAGACACATATAATTCTGGAAAATTATATAAAACATTTTTTAATTCTCTTTTGCTGGCTAAAAGAGAGAATATTCAGTAATTCCTTTCGAAGATAACTTCGAGAGAACAATAAGTAAAATCGCACAGTTCCTTCGCTGGCAATGCAACGTAAGCCCTCCAAATCTATTTTTCTCTTAGCGAGCAAGGAAAGAAAAAGCAAAAAAAAAAGAAGTAAAACATTAAAATTTAATTCGTTCGCAATTAGAGCGCAACGTACGAAAGCATCTTGTAACGTTAATCGAATGAGGGCACGAGATTATCTATGCCGTAACGGAATTATTAATAATTACAAGAATACCTGATAACAGATACGGACGCACAAACGATAAGAGATATTGCACCGTGACGCATATATAATATATAATATATATAAATATAAATATAACATATGCATATACACATACAACATATATTATCTGTACATCAGAACAAAAAGAACATTGTAAGTAACAGACATCTTTTTGCTCTTTTTGTTTCAACTGAAACGTAGGGACTGTTTTCTTTTTTTAGCCTCAATTACTATTCGGCGCTTATACGGATGCCGAAAGGTAAGGTTGTGGTGGGCGCTGTGTGGAGGCGGGGACCAATTTTAATATTTAAAATAAAATCCAACCTTTCAATCTCGTTTACTACTTTTAAATCTCTTCTTATCTCACGCACTTTAATGCATCTCTGTTTTAAACTCTTTCTTTTTTAATGCAATTTTAATCTTTTTTTTTTTTTATTTAAGATTTTCTTTTTCTATTCTATTCCTGGTTCATGGTCGGTGCGTTATGGTATACATATGTTATGATTTCTAGTATATTTAGATTTTTATAGATATACATATATACATCTATGTATGTATATATATATATATATATATATATTGGATGCTGAGTATTATTGACGAAGTTAACTTTAAAGATAATATAAAACCTGTAAAAAGGCTTTTGGCGCGCTTTTCAAATATCTCTATCCTCACCTCCACACCGTCTTTTCTTTTCGTCCCTTGTACTTCGTCAAAGACATTATTTTTCTAACGCATGCTTACGTCTACTATATTTAATACAGTTTATCGTCGTATACCTGATATTCCAATATAGATTGAGCCGTGTCGGAGAGTCGAAAAAGAATAATATAATCTAGAGATCAATAAAGAATTTAAAAAATCCGATCGATCCGATTCCATAAGATTTAATCGTTTCCAATAAGCGTACGAATGTATCCTGGAATTTCGAAAGGACAAAAATACTTTTCAAGGAAATCAATAAGCTCAAATACTACTTTTTGACGATTGATCTTACAGAATTTTTCATGGCCCTGTGTATGTACATACATTATACGTATGTATCGTCACGTACGACTTTAATCACGGGATGATACGTAAAAGCCTCGAGAAATCTTAAGCGGCGAGTTAAGGAAGAAGAATTGAAAAAAGAAAAAAAAAAAGTAAACAAAAGAAGTGTCTCTTTCGTTCAACTCTTACCTAACCAACTGACGGTACACAGGAGAAATTTGAATCGAGTCACAACATGGCCGCCTTCGTCTTACACGATTTTATTGCTTGTATAAATATTCGTCATTTAACAGAGCAGATCTTCTCTATTTATATATTACCTATATATAATACTTACATAAGAAACGAGTGATACGCGAGTCGATAAAAATTCTCTAGAGATTAGATAGAGATTCTACGAGAGACTTACGTGTTTTCGAGTGCACGAGAATTATCGTCTGTAAAGGTACGGAATTTTTTTTTTTTTTTGTTTTCCCTTGAAAACAAAATCTCTGTCCTCGATGCACTTTGAAGCTGACGATAAATCGTTTGTAAATAGAAAGAAGATAAATAACGCGAAAGAGTGACCGGTCGCGTTCGACGATATCTTTTGTTACGATTATACAGAGATTATTCATCGTGGGCCCATGTACCCTTGTACCTGAATTCAAAACAGGCGACAATACGGCAGCCATTGTTAGGACAAGAGAGAGAATATTTGACAGGAACGAAACTGCGTAGAATTTTACGCGAGGAAAACATAGAAGGATGCTTACCTGTTCTTTTTCTTTTTTTTTTCGTTTCATACGCGTCGATTTTATACAGGTTTAATAGGACGAAAAAGAACAGTGAAAAATGACCCTTAAGGATTTGCAAAATTTTCCCACGAGCCTTCGCGCCCTCTTGCGTAGCTCGATGCATCCATTATACATATGTGTACCTATACGTATAAAAAATGAACCTTCGTAAATCAGATTTTCCTTTGAAATTTATAAGTCATATGATTTTAAAAGTTGACGCGTACTTGTGAATATTTTAACTTGAAAACTAGCCTTAAATTGCTACGTATACAAATGAAGGTGATTTAACGTAACGCATTATTGTACATATAATCGAAGCAAATGGCGCCTCCAGGTTACATTCGTATGGTATTATAAAAGTAATGTAAAAATGATGTAATGACATTTTAAAGTAAGTTTATCGATCAGTGTATTTTATGTATACGATGTAACGTAATTGCGGTAGAGTTTAATTAGTGCTGAAATTCAGATGTAAATATTACGCGTGTCAATACGTACCGTTGGTTCTTTCGCGAGTGAACGAAGAAATGGCAAAATAAAAGAAGATACGTTAAACCTGGAAAATTTACTATTGACAAGAAAAGGTGCACGTAAAGTTATTTGCACAAGTTTTTTTTTTTTCTTGTGTCAATTGAAAAATATACATGTCTGTCTCGAACGAACTTTGTTCGAAGTAGGATCCTAAAGCCGGATACACACCAAACGAATAATATACACGACGCCAGAGTCCTAAGTTCTATGATACCAGTAAGAATTCCTGTGGTTGTACGGATTTTACTATCGTTTAATTGGACCTTGAAACTCTGCCAGGAAAATTGGTACAGAGAAGAACAGCAGCCGGATGCTGGCTATGATTTCACAGAAGATGATTGTGTCTATAGATACAGTGGGTTTGGATAGTATTTTGCAGGAAGGTGCAGGTCCACGTGATATTTTTAAACTGTTTATATTCGTTATACAAGAAAATGTTGTACGTGCTTTAAAGTATTTTTTTTTACTGCTATGAAAAATGAAAATATACAGTTTCTCTAGGATACAGATAGGTAGCGTGAAAGAAGAAAAAGTTTTGAGCAGCTGTAGGTATATTATTTTTTGAAAATTTCTCAAGAATTCAGTATATACATGTATAAACCTTGAATACAGTTGAATCACGTTCTAGGCTTGAGAACCAAAAAGCAATTTGGTGACTCATTTGGATTCACGTTGCGCCAAGTCTAGCTAAATTTTATTAGCTTTAAGAATACTTTTGCCGTGTTCTCAAAAAACGTCACCTCTCTGCAGTACGAATTACTAAAGAGTATCTGTTGCCATTTGTTATAATAAAAAAGCCTATTTTTTTTTACTTTCTATAAATATTGTAAAATTCGATAAAATCCCAAGAAAAAAGGGGAAGAAAAAGAAGAATTTTCAAGTATTTCAAATAAATAACCCACATATGCGTGTAACGAGATTTTTACTGGCGACGCCGGTGTTACCAAAGCGTCGCGACGCCCGAAGAGCTATTTCGATGGTAATAGTGGGGCGCAGCTATTTCTGTTAGCCCAGGCAGAACGGTTCAGTCGACGGATTAACTTCTTCACCAGGAGTCGCGCTAAACTCCTCCTCCGGTATTTAACCGTAATCAAGCACCTTATGGGAGATCCTGAAACAATGACCTAATCAAGGTCGCGACACGACCTCGCGAATAAATCCAATCTCGAATAATTGTCTACAACGAATTTAGCACGTAAAAAGGAACAAAAAAAATATATATTCGTGATAAAAGAAAAACACATCTAGGACCATTACCGGTCCATAGTCCGAATCAGAACGAAGTGCACGACGTTATTAAAAAATGTTTTGGTCGGAGCCAGACGAGGAGGAGGAAGCCCTCCTGTGCAGTCCAGCATTAATGGCGCGAAGGGCTTCGGAATCCTGGATCGTAGCGCCTCCCGTCGAGGTATGATCAGGCGAAAAAAAAAATGGCCTATAATTCATCTCTCTCTTACATCATGTTCAATAATAAAAAGAAAAAAAATCGTTAGTATTCGATTGACCAAAATTAGGAGTCTCTTATGACTAGCGTAGATAAACAAAATTCTAGTTCTCAAAATGGCAGGATTGGTACTTGGTACTCTTGAGGGTTATTAAATAATACAGATAAAATAGGTATGCAGGACTGATCTGGATGTTAAGATTATCTTAGATAACACTTATGGTCCATTTGGCAGTAGCCCAATGGTTCCACTGAGAAAATGAAGAATCGCAATTAGCTCTGGCACAAGGACCTCCTTGCGCAGCTTCCTGATCAACGCTCAATTATATTACGTATAAGTAAATGGGCGCGTTTACAATAGTTCTGGACGTTTGATAAAAGTTTGATGACTCAATTCTGCTTGTATCCTTGTTTAGGCGATGCCGGTCGCGGCGATGCCCCTTCAACGCAAGAAGTCACTGCCGGACGTGGCTCAACCGATAAAGTTGACGGCGACCTCGCCCTTGTCCAGAGAAGAGGTGAGCGTCCTGAGCAGTATGAGAAGGGAAGAGATACGACGGCAGATCGACGAGAGCGAGAGGTTACGTGCCAATCCTCTTCTGTACCTTGTCAGTCCTCAGGTGAAAGTAAGTCGTAAGAAAAGGAAATTAGTATCGGTAAGATACCAGTACTTCCGGTAGTTTGTTCTACCAAGTATTCATACAGTCCGGATGACCCTTGATCATTGTAATAAAGCTTGAATAATACCTAAGTGCGTATTTTCTTTTAATTTCAGGACTGGTTCTCACGACAGCAGCTGGTTATGCTGGTCCTCTTCATCAATATATCTTTGGCATTGATGTTCTTCAAGCTGTTGACGTAGCAGCCCGCCGGCACGTCGTTACACCGTCAACTGGACGTCACCTGAAGGACGCTCAAATTTGGCGTCGGACATTGTTGTTGTATCCGGGACTATTTGCACCGGAGGATTTACCGCTGAAAACGGCTTTTGTAAGACGATCCTACGGTGACGCGAGGATCGTCGTCCTCGACAGTGAGAAATATTGTCGAGGAGAAGGCGGCATCGAGAAATAACAAGATGGAGGAACGATGGGAAGCTGCTGACAGATATTTTCAAAAGAGACGATATCGTATCGACCAGATTTTATGGAGCCATTGCGAAGAGAAGATGGCGGCTGGATATATAGATTTGAGGACAACAAAAATGAGAAGATCGACTATAGGCGATAATACAATTGTTTGCGAAAGATTGGCGCGCGTGGTTGGGTCTCTCTAGGTATAGGAAAAGGGAGAAGGTTGGTACGAAAGATAAGGGGGGGAAAAAAGAAAAAAAGAAAAGTTCTGACGAGGAAAGAAAAAATTGTTGCCGAAGGAGAGTGGAGATAAAGAAACGAAAACACTTGAGAATTCTTGTTGCGTCTGCCATGGGCAGCGGCCATTTTTTGAAAAGAGGGTCAATTTTGGAGCATTAACGCCATAGACCGAACCTCGTGTTTATCGTACTATTTTTACACGGAATATTTTAATAAGACTATTGAATCTTAAGGAGTCCCCTTACGATACCGGGCAGGTCTTGGATGAACAAATGGGAAAAAAAAAAAAATAAAAACATAATTAAATATAACGATCGAACGTACATGTGTATATATTGATATATACATATGTAAAATATATCACTATATTTCGGAATACTTAATTCTTAAGTCACTGTCGTCTTTAGGGACGTGGGAATTTATAAATATCAAATATTTCATGGTAAATAAGATTTATTACTTGACTGTTGCTACTATCGATATGGCGCTGAGCAAACTTATAATGAAACTTTTGCGAGGTGTGAATGCGAGAGAGAGTATAAGTGATAGAGTTTTCATGCAGCTGGGATACTAAGAGATAGAGCGTGAGAATAAACTGAAGAGCGAGAGAGAGAGAGAGAGAGAGAGAGAGAGATAGAATACGTCTGTATGCCTGCATAGCATAATTACTACGAGTTTAGCGACGAGTAATTTTTTGAAAGAATTTCTGGGTGGATTTTTTGGCTTTCTAACGTGTACGTACGGTATCGCGTGCCTTCTATGCCTTCCAACCGGGTACCGGGAAACTTTTGTACTGTCGTACGTCGCTGTCTGGTCGAGTCGAGTTTTTCTTTATAATTATTTTACTTCATAATCGCCTCATCGCGAAATTCATCGTCGTTAGTATCAGTCTCGATAATTTGTATGATATAGCTCTTTATCTCTTTTACTTTCTTCACCTTTCTCATGTCACTTTAAGATATGACTCTTGTGCGAGAAAAGATTGTTTTTTTTTTTTTTAAATCATGATCATCAGAGACGAACGACCGATGATCCTCGAAACTGTATCGCATTGCATTTTTCGTGTTTACCAAGGTCCAAAAAAGATGAGTCCTTTGACTCGTTCATATATATATATACTTGTTGACCTTTGACACTTGTGTAATCGATCAATGATAATCAAGAGGCTTCGAGGACCATGAGGTCCATCGATATCAAGATTCGAGCACGGGAGCTGTCAGAGGGGATTTTGTAGGGAAAGAGAATTTTGCATTCTGAAAAACTTGAAGTAAACGATGACGTCCTGGGTGGACTTTGCGAAAACATTCGACTTGACTTTCCAGAATCGTGGATAATTTATTAGGAACTCGGCAGTTTTGCGCTCGTTCACTCGAGCCACGAATTCTCTTGGGGATTGCGTGAACATATTTGTACAGGAATGGACAGGGTGGGTTAGCCGACGAAAGATGATTTAGAAGAAATGAAAATATGTATATGAAAAAGTTTTTGTGGTTAGGAAAAGTGAAAAATGACATAAGTAAAGAAAAGGAGAACGTTACGTTGTCGTGAGACGCATTCGTAGTCATATACGCACATCCATTGACGCGAGAGAAATATATTATATATATATTGCAATTATTAAATTAATTAATTGATTATATCGACGGGAGACGATCGAATTTGATATTAGTCTGGCGAGATGATATTGTATAGATAGGTGTCCAAAAGGCGGAACGGCGACTCTCTAAAGTTTAAACGTTGTTCATTTTATCGCGAGAACCATATCACGAATTAAGTGAAATTTACGATATATAATAGGTTTATCTATTAAATAAGAAAATAATTGGTTTCACTATTTACTTGCTATATCGTGAAAAAATATATATATATATACATATAAAAAATTGTACACCATTAATTCAGCTCAAACGCACCAACCGAATTTAACCTGTACAATTTTATTCCTTCAGCAAGACCAACTGAAGTTGGTGGGTTTTATACTGAACAATTGGAGGAGGTGTGTGTGTATATATATATATATATGTATATGCACAGGGCTCTTTCAATTAAAACGAACCAACTGAGGTTGGTTCAGCCGTAAAGATCAATTGCACGGGTTATTTTGAGTTTGTGCTAGTGAGCTGACTTAGATCTGTATATATAATATGTGTGTATATATATATTTACATTAAGAGCTAAATATATATATATATGTATATATATTTATTTTAATTGTTATCTCTTGACTATTATTATAATTAGTATATCTCGTTATTATTATACATTATTATTATGGTCATATTATATTTACACGGAAAATGGAGGGAATTTAATAATTGACCGAAACGAATGGCCCATTGTCATTATTGATTTGCAAAATCGGTGATTCAAATAAACTTGTATCATAATTGAGAAGAGTTCGTTGATTTGCTATTATTTCGTTTGCTTTGGGCATCGTTAATGTCTCTGTCTTATGATGCTAGAGAAAAAGATAATGCAATCGAGGATCCAGTTTGCAAACTGGCGTATATCACTTACTTGATTTGACCTTTATCAGTAATGTATGATAATCGGAATATTAGTTTTTTTTTGTTTTTTTTTTTTTAATCAAAGTGTTAACATTGCAAATGATAAAAGCATTGAGTTATTGTGCAAAGTCATGGGAACTGGTACGCGAGAAAAGAAAAAGGCGAGTGTAACGATTAAACGAAGGCCTGAGATTGCGCACCAGCAAAGCCACTTCCTGTCTTCGATGCTTCTGTCACGCAGCAACAGCGAACACGTCTCTCTCCCTATTTCTACTCGTGTTTACGTGCTCAAGTCTTCCTTGGTAAACGCGCCCACTGCAAGTCTAACCGATCGATACACGAAGCCGGTCAATGTACCGTGACTAAAATCCAAGGCACAAGGATTCTTGAGCTTTTACTTACATAATCCCCTTTTTTTTTTTCTTTTTTTTTTTTTTTTACAAATTCCGCATAGTTTCAAAATTCCACATAAACATATTTTGGACCTGAAGTATAGTCAAGGAAGAAAGAAAATAGTGCAGAAATCTATTTCTCGATATAAAACAATCGTTTAAATATAAAAATATTGCCGAGAAGTTTTCTACGTTATCAACTGATCCCAACAGATCCGAGTATACCTCCCCGAGTACACTAAGGGACAATAACGATGGTCTATGGAAATGCAATAAAACGTCGAGGTCATCTCAATCGAATGTAAAAATGGAAAAGGAGCTTTTTCCCTGAGAAAACTTTCGTCGATAACTTAGACTCCGTTCATATCGACTGAGTATGATCAGCGACTCCGTGACACAGTCGTGTCCCAGACGAATTATAATCGCTCGTACACGCGCGTGGAATTGACCTCGCTCTGTCCACGCACCTCTTGCGTGGCTCTAGTCATTTCGCACGCTCAACTAGTTCCAAAAGACCTTCGACCGTCGAGAAACGTCAACCGATTGTCGTCAGTCTGCGTTTCCTTTTTTGATGCGCAAAATCGTTTATCTACGATGATACAGGTCAGCGTTCGGTACAGGCCAGACACAGAGACGCCATTGTCGCAATTTCCTCCTCTCTTTTCCCTGTTTGTCTTCAATGAAAGAAACTTATGCTTCTTTTTACTCGCAGAATCCGCGCGTCATTACCAAAACGCATTTCGGTATTATTATTATTATCTGCGTGTCAAGGACCGGATTTAAGGACCGCGACTATACATTACCACGGAGATACTGTTACACCTTGTTTTGTATATACATAATGGCGGCTTCTCCCAACTTCCTATGAACTTTTATACTACACTTCGGTGCGGTCTGGTTTTCTATCTATCCATAAGATCGTTTTCAGCTGTTGGCACAATGGAGTTTACTATAGTCACTGCCACGTGTGCACGCACGCGGACTATAGTTGCTTGGCCTATATATCTTTTAGCAACAGAGTCACTTTGGTAGAAGCTCTTCGTACCGCTATGCACTGTAAATAAATGAGGAGCCACGAGTTTAAAGCTTTTCCTATGGGTACTGGATATCGACTTCTACCTTTCCGGTTCTTATTGGTTGCTTATTGTACGTTATACAGGACCTTTCAATAGTTTAGGACCAACTGGAGTTAGTAGATCCATTTGATTTCTATTGTAGAATCAACTTCGGCTGACGAAATACTCCTGAATAACTCAGTCTATATATATTGTATATATAGACTTATATGTATATATATTCCTTTAATATTGACTTTTTACGCCTGAGGTTTAATCTAGATCTTATACTGCGATAAAAGCACGAGGCAAGTGCGTCGTTTAAGTAAATTTAAAAAGAAATCTACAGCGACTACTTTGCGGACTATATCGTTTATGAAAAAGCTTAATAATTTTCCGTGTTCTTAACGCCGATAAGAGTGATCAAGCTTATCATTCTTTTTGATAATTAATTAGAGGATTTCGATGACACGTATTATTCTCTCGAGTTTCATCAGTGTTTGGCATCGGTCCTGCGACTTGAATTCGTGTATTGCGCCCTATTTATGTATTCTGATACATACTGCTCGCTACGCCAATGTCAGAGCTTCCACACGGAAGATAACAATGGCGAAGAGTCTGAGTTCTGATCCACGGCGCAGATTCGGCAAAAGAGATTTCTATTAGCGGGAGGCACGTGTTACCGCTATTTTCAACTCTCTATCCAGCTGGTTAGAACCGATCTTTAAATCAGAGAGCCGATGTCCTTCCATCTTTCGTAATCCTAAGTGCAATTCAAGAGCGACTTTTTTGGTGCGCAGCAACATGGCGCAGACGAACGTCTTAAACGTTTCGCGGCTTGCACTGCGCACGGATTCCTCGTGCATTCTGTTGGTTATAATAACGATTTATATCGAGGAATTGTTTGGGTTATGAAAAGCACAGAATATTCTTGTATTCGTGCAAAAGCCAGATAATTTAGAGACTTAAGATACTCGTTAGTCTTTCTCTTGATTCTCGAGACTTAAAGCCATTTCGAATGGCGCGACGCTACTGGTTGGTAATAGTCTATAGTCTCTATAATATATATATATATATATATATATATACTAATAGTCTATACTTCTCTATACTCCCCTCCACTTCAGTGGAGTCTCTGGGAGAGCAGAGAGAAGGCAGTCAGCCAGCAGACGTTCCGTTCTCAGTTCTCGGGCGAATCCACATTCGCAGTAAACAGCTAGCGACGCGATGCGTCAGAAGAAAATGTCGAGTGAGACTGCGTCGAGCTAGTTGCCCGACTTGGTTCGAGCAAGAGCTTCCCCAAGATAATCTCGTAAAGACCTGTTTATTCTGTCGAATCGAAATTCAGGTAAAAGACATCGAGACGCGGAGATATACCGAAAAGCGTTTACGGAGACGAACGTGAAACTAGAAAACACACAGGGAAAGTGCCCGTTCTTTGTTCCGTCGTTTGCGCACTCGTTTACTTCGAGTCGCGCAGCATTGTTTGTTGTGGTTCGAGACTGGAAACTTCACGACGTCTATTCGCGATATTACGCTGGAGTTATAAGGATTTTATTGCTTTTAACGAAGGAATCGACGCATCTGGCAATTATTCAGTGACACGAGAGATTCATGAAGCTTTACGAGAAGCGTATATCGTACGTTCTGTGCAGGAGTCCCGCTAGTGCTTTGTTTTGACGAGCAGCTGATCTCATTGGTATCCACAAACGAACTACTATAGTTCTGACAAGTCGATCGTTCAGCGTTGCTCTTTGAAGGTGTCAGTCGTTCTTCAAGACTCGAGAGAGACTCTACGGAAGAGGATAAAGTGCTATTACATTAACGTACGAGGAAGACTAAGGAAACTGTTGTTGAAGGACTCGAAATTATGAAAAAGGATCGTTAAGAGGAGTCCAGTGAAAGCAGGAATTTTCCGAGAGAATTTAATCGACGGTCAGGAGTCATCGCTAGGGATCATTTAGCAGTGGATCTTATTTATATTTGTGACGACGCAAGACAAGTCATCGTTAGATTTCGTTCACGTCTGTAACTAGAATTATTTTTTTAATAAGAAGCGTTCGAGAGGGCATCTTTTTGTAGTTTACCTTGACGCTTTTAAAGGAACACGGTACGTCTTTTGCCCTGGATGTTACTGCAGATACCTTGTCGCGCTTATTATTTAGTTTTCTCTGCGCAGACAAGCCAAGTTTAATGTACACAGTTCGCTTTACGAGAGATACTTTTGGGCATCAGAATTATTCGATAGTTTAAATGGTTCGTTTGGTTAACAAGGTAACAGCTATGAATTCCATTAGTTCACTCTAGAATGAGAGAATCTATTATTTGTTTTCTAAAGGCTGTGGAAAATCTGATTTAGAATTTAAGACTTGTATACGCTTTTACATTTTGCAAGAATATTCCAACCAAATTTCATACTTTTTCTATATCTCTGAGCGTAAAGCGTATTGCATCATTCTCTCTATCAGTCTTATTACATCATAAAATTGAATCTGAAGAAAGTCAAGAAAGGCAATACCCATACGGAAGAATCTATCGAGCCTGAATGCCACTTGCTATTGCCTACACGGACCAAGAAGCATCGAAAGAATTTTTAATACTGTCAATAACCATACAACACAGTTGCTGATCGATGAGGTGCATATTACTAGGGGCCGTCCTCGCGAGTTATAGAAAACGTGGGGTACGGCCCCAATTGAGCTGACTACGGGAGTCTGAAATATTAGCTCGGACAGCTTATGGAAGAAGGACCAACACCGAATGTCCATAGTATTCCGACACAGAAGTTCTTGCTGTTTAAATCTTCTCTGTAATAACCTCAAAGCCTGACCAGCATAAAGATGCTGTACATATTCCACGTAGATACTGGCACCACCATCACCTTCGACATAAAGCTGGCACTCCAAAGGTAATTTCCACGCTTCGATGATTATCTTTAACATGCATAAGACGCTTCTCCGACGCCGTCGACTTTTCAGGATGTGGGGTCGACCTGGTAATCTCGCGAATGTGGGCCGACTCGTAAAAAGGTGTACAAGTAAAAGATATAATTAGCGGATGTGTATAACGTACGAGATATATACAGATAGATAAGTACAGCTCGTGACTGAGAGTAGACATTTTTTTACTGAGCAATATTTATCATCGGTAAGATTCATTTAGAGCGCGCTACCGCGTAACTGCGCAAATACAGAAAATCGTATTTCTGTCGGCACCACGTCAAAAGAATGATGCGGGTTCGTTTTATTTAAAAGTCTTAGTTCACCTCGTCGACGCGTGTCATCCGGTCTTCCGAAGAAAGAATATATATTTATCATACACGTACATAAATACATACCCAAGTAAAATCTCCAAGAAGTTTCCTAAGAGATATAACCAAAAAAAAAAAAGAAGAAAAACCTCATTTGCCTTACACGCGCTGTCTATCGAGCGTGGGTGTAATGCGCTTATGTCACACTCAGCCTGACCCGCAACTAAGCTTGGCCGAGCTCTCAATGTATACTCGTTTTGCAAGCAAAGGGTTAAGTTTATTTGTTCGATACGGCCATTGCAACACAAGAAAGAATCCTTGAGCAATCGTAATATTTCATCGATTCGCGCAACGGTCAATAGCCCATAGACCATTAGCGATTGTTAACGATTCGTCATGCGATTACGATTGCCTGACTTAGTCGCTTTGTGGGAATTGATAAGAAGTGCAACTGGTCAGATATGTAAATGTGCATTAGCACTTTTTGCGCGTCGACCAGCAGCGGCCTCGTTCCATTGAATTGCGTCGTCCCGCGAGACCGTCAGTCCAAGAATGGATTAACCGATGAATCAATGAATAACTTGATCGCTCTTAATTTTCACCAACGTTTAACCTATCATTGTCTTCTTTCCGTATTGCAGTGTCGCTCAGCTGAAGGAGGCGATCGAGCGCGAGTGCGGCGTCGTCGCGGCGCATCAGGTACTGCTGATGAGCGGAGGCGAAAGTTTGGAGCCAAACGCTCGTGTCTGCTCTTATTCGGCTGGAACGGATACCAATCCAATCTATTTATTCAGCAAGGCTGCCATAGAGAGTCACATTCCCCCAACGCCAAGCATAGACTACGGTTCCGGTGAGTAGACCAGAGGTCACCGTGTCCCTCGGCATGTTACTTGTCCTCAGCCGACGCCATTGTCAAAAGGATTAAAACAAACGAGAAGGAGAGAGGAAACGCTGGAGAGATTCTTCTTTTTAACCCTGAGACTTCATAATGACGGACAGTCTATTCTAAGAGCCTTCTTCAACGTCTTACTCTAAGTACTCCACTGTTCTACTAATCACTGGAGTAACACGTTTTCGTATCTATATTCTTCTCTCTCTCTTTTTTCTCTTTTGATTCCAGCCTCTCTGGAGAAACGCCAATAACTTCTAGATGCTTTCAATAATTTCTGACCCACTTGTCTTATCGCCATGATAATCAGCTAGCAGAGGGAGGTCTCTTGACTTCGACCGTTTATCCAACATGCAAAGGAGTGACTCGTCCGATAAGAACTTCTCTTGCTTATCATTGTTGCGCCTGGACGATAGTAAACAGTAGATCCCAGACTTAGTGAAACAGTTATAGTTCAGGGAGTATGACAATGAAAGAGAGAGAGAGAGAGAGAGAGAGAGAGCAGTCTGCCAAAACTGTTAATTCTCTACGTCACTCTGTATTTCAAGTGACACTGTCACGCTCCAGAAATAATCATTGGTCGCGCATCGTGCCGCTTTAACGATCAGAACACAATTTGGCATTAGCGAGGTTCATCAGGTTATACAGGGTTATTCAATATAAACGCCCCAGCCGAAGGTGATTCTATCATTGAAATCAAATTGTAGAAGTTAGCCTGAGGTGGTGCATTTGGCCTGAATCACTCTTTATACTACACACCATTCTATATTAGCTATTTGAATGTCATGCGAGGGATCGTCTGCTATTTGTAATATTATATGAAGGAGGAGGGTTTTTTTTTTTTTTTTTTGTAAGAGAACTTAAATATCACATAAAACGTATTGGGACATCGCTATACTAAAAACAAGAAAATCCATATGAATTTCTTTATGGCTTTTTTTTTATTATTATACCACGTTCAAGCTGTGTATAGTGTACTGGCCCACTCGTGGCGTTCCATCTATTTTTATAATTCTCACAAAGACGCAGATAGACGTCGCGACGCTGAGACACAGCAGTGTAAGAAACATATTGGGGTCTTTAAACTTCTTATATCCCCTCGATCCACCCTCGTATTTATCTCCTTGTTATTTACCTAAGCTGGATAAAGGTATCGCGCAAGAGAGTTATAACCTTTCGCCTGATAAGGCACCATCGATGACAATGCGTATATTTAGCTCGGAACGATACAACCAGCGTGCATTCGTACCACAGCAACAGAGTTAATCTTGACAAAACGTTGAAAAATTCTTTTGCTTATTGCGCGAGACACGAGGGTACGTTGTTTCTATTTGATAAAGTCAAAAGTTAAAGAGAGACTAAGAGACGTGTCACGAAAAAGCATATAAATAATATGGATAAAAAGTATTGTAATTGACAAAGTTGATTTACGTGCGCGTATAAGTGTTTCGTCAGTAGTGGAATTTGAAGCGTGGGAGATTAGAGGTAATTCGAGAAAAATATGTTTTCGATAAAAGAATTGTATAAATATTGTGAAAAAAGAAAAAAGAAAAAACGCTTTGCATCGTACTGTATCGCATGAAGGTTTATTGTCAATACGTTTGCATAGGAGAGTCAATGGCGATGGTCTATGTCTTCCATGATGCGACAAGATGGCGGATCTTATTATGTGTTGTTTCTTTGAAAAGGACTGACCCTGGTTTAACATTTTTGCGACGTTACTCTATCTCTTTTTGTTCTTGTTCTCTTTCTTTCTTTCTCGAGCGAGCGAGCGAGAGACTAACGTTTAACGGAATTTTTTGCAATTCGCAGGCAAACCGCGGAACGATCTAGATCGATTTAGATCGGTTCTTTTTTTTTTGTTTTGACGATGTACCGATGCATTATGGATAATTTACTATGAACAGTGCTCTGGTTTTTATTGCTTGAGGGGTATAATCAATTAACGACGAAAATTTCGCCGCGACATCGGTACGCTGATAAGACGTATTCGTTTGATACTTTGCAAATTTTCCAGGCCATTTGAGTTTTCTGTTTTTTTTTGTTGTTGTTGTATTTGTATAATTTCTTCTTTTTCGGAGGCACGAATAACGTTTGATACTTTGTTCACTGATAGCAGAAACTCCGCTAGCAGCCTGGAGTGCAAGTTAATAAATTTTGTCTTCCGTTGCACTTTTGTAATTGCATCAGGAAATGCACTGGGTTGTAACACTTGTTACAACTTGGATGTAGGATGACGTAACTTTATCGAGGGTGAATGAGAAGTTGCTGAGTCGCTACGTTGAATTTCTATTGTTGGTGAAGTTGTCAACAGTGGGATTAGTTCGAACATCGAGGAGCCATTAGGCGATTATGTTTATTCCCTTAGAAGTTTGTTTGATATGATATAATGCTGTTTTGTTGATTGATTGGTAGTTACCTAGATCAATTGGTTATCTGCAAACGTGTACTTTGTACTGTTTACGTTTGATAATATTCGTGTATGTTTTTTGTTTTATTTCTTGGTCGATTCTTGATTTATGAGTTCATTACGCGATGATCCTAAGACTTCCATTTGCGTTCCCGTTTCTATGACCTGGGTCACTTTTCTCGCAGATGTGGATCTTCAGAGCCAGATAGATGCCTCCCTGGCTATGCCTGCTACTTATCACACTCTGATAGCGCGTGCTCAACTTGCTCAGCAATGCTGTGGTCTTGCGCGGGAGCAGACTAGGATTTGCGAGCGTCTGGTGCACGATCAGCACTTGCAACAACAAGGATGGGCGGCTGTTGTTGCGAATTTAGAGGACATCACACAGATGTTTCAGTCCAGGGCGGAACTTCTTCAACAGAGTTTTACTCTTTATCTCACTGAAAGGCAGCAGCACATGGAGCTTCTCAACAAGTAAAGATTTTTCACCTTGATATCTGATGATCTGATGCTGTTTTGATGCTAATATGACTTTTTTTTAGCTTCAATACAGACTTGGAAACACTGTCAAAGATTCCTATATTGCCGGCTCTAAGAGCCCAGGCTGAAGGTCTTCTGAGTCCTGAGGAGCAGCCTGCTACAGAGGAGGTCTCTGAAACTAGAGAGGAGGATCTCAATCTTTTGAAATGGATCTCCGCCAAGGATAATCAGAGTAGTCTTGAGCAGGTTGCTGAACAATGTTCAAGGGGTTTGGAACAGTTTGATGAGAGAGTAATGGAGTCGCTGAAGGTAGAAGTGAACGTTGCTGTGGACAGCGCGAACAAGCAGGATATGAAGGAGATCAAGGGACTCGGTGAGAGACTCTTTGCCCTGGAACAGTTAATGGCCCAGACGAAGAAGCTAGTGCACGAGCAGGGTGAACTGGCCCAAGGTTTCCTTCAGAATCAGAACAGGGCCAACAATTTGGGAGACGCCAGCGTTCTTCCAGATCTGTGTACTTCTCACAGACGTCAGCTGCTTGTGATGCTACAGAATCACAATCAGCTGCGCGACATACGCAGGAGATGCACCAGGGCCAAGGAAGAACTCTCTGTGAATATTTATCATCGGCTGAAGTGGATCATGTATGTGGAAAATAAGATGATGGAGGTCGATGGGAAATTGGTTATGTATCATGAGAGTCTGAAGAGACTCAGGCGGCATCTGGAGGTGCTGCAGCAGATACACCTAGCGCCGCAAATGTACGTGAGCGCTGTTGCTGAGGTTGTAAGAAGGAGGACCTTCTCCCAGGCTTTTCTTGTCTGGGCGAGTAACCTGGCGTGTCAGTTACTCACTGTACACAGCGAGGAACTCGCAAGGAGACGAGACTTTCAGAGCAAATTCGATGGACACTTTCTGAATACACTATTCCCTGGTCTAGAGGACACACCACCTCCGTTTGCTACACAGGCGCCCTCTGTTTTCGACAGTGGACTTCCAAAGGTAAGTATCATTCGATACAAAATGATTTTAGATATTCTTTTTCCGTTATTCATTGTGCTCACGATTCTTTAGCTCACCTCGGATGACATGGAGTCATTGAAGGAACAATTACCAGACCTGGCCCTGACTATTTCGACTCCAGACCTCAACAGCATTACACAATTTTTCCTTTCAAAAAGTCACACAGAAACTACCAGTGAGGAACACAAGGACAAAGCGGGTCAGTCTGCAATGCTTGAAGCTAATAAACAACTGGAAAGCGGAAGAGCACCAATGCTGGGTGATCGGTAAGGACCCTTGCTTTCCAAAATGATTTGGTCATAGTTGTTTCTTAGATTTGTGTTTTTTTTTTTTTCAAAGAAAATTGATTCACTCAGTATGATCTTTCAGGGGCGGATTTGAGTCCGAAACGGATACCGAGGAGTTCGAGAAGATCAGCCAAGCCGGAACTGACGTAAAAATCACTTCGTTCGACAGCTTGAAGCAGAAGAGGCAAAAACAATTGGAGGTTGGTGCCTCGCAAAGCGCGTCCCCCACTTCCTCGACCTCGACTAATCTATCGCCACTGAATTCAAAAGTCGTTGACCTCAATCGTTCATCCTCTTCGAGCGAACCTGGTTCCTTCCATTTTCCAAGTCTCACAACGAGCGAACGACCATCTCATCTAAGTCCCTTAACCGAGTGTGTTGAAAATGGAGAGTCTAGTTTGTATCAGCGTTCGACCGGAAATGAAAATTTTAACAAGCCATGTCCGGCGCACTCCGATCATCCTGAATCCTTGAATCATCCCTGTTCCTTAACGCAACCTCTGGTGTGCGACGGCGAGCAGCATCAGCAGCATTCCGGTAGCGGCGGAAGCAGTCCCTCAGCTGGTGCTGGAGTTATCGAGTTCATGGGTACCGAATATTACATGGATGAGTCTCTGCCCAGCAGTCTCAGCGAGCATCCTGGAGACGGTCATCAGGCTATCGTTAACCTTCTCCAGGTACTGGATTGACTCACATCTCGCTAAGAGATTCCGTAGCTGTAGCCGCAAATATCTTTTCTTCTTTATTCGTCCTCTTTGATTTTTCTTTACCTTTCATTATACCCTGCGTTTACTCTTCATTTTATGCTCAGCTATAGTTCTTCTTCTTCTTCTTCTTCAGGTAGTAATCTCTTTGACAGATACTACGAGGACACTACAGACTCCCAATACACGTATCTATTTATGTTTTCTTTTTATTTCTAGGTATTTTCATTCTCCTTATCTTTACGTACATTCGCAATGCGCAATTTACGATACGTTTGTACATGTAGATTGCAACGTCGGTACGTACGTATTATTATGCCTGTTTGCCTGACTGCCTGCTTGATTGCCTGCGACCACTACGTATAGATCACCGATATCATTTCTCCCGTATTCACCACTTTCGTAGGTAACATTCGTTAATATCATAGTTTTCTTCGCACTCAAATATTTTAGAATGAAGGAACGTTAGAGTGGATTAAACAAAAAAAAAAAAAGAGTTAAAAGTTGATAAGAAAATTTCACGCAATATTTCTTCACGCTTGGATTCTCGATTTCAAAAATCGTCGATCATCCGTGTATGGTTGTTTATTAATTTTTTTTTTCAGGATAGCTGCCGTCGCACCCATTTTTCCAAAATCCTTACCTCGTATTGTTCCCAGATACACGTGCGGGTCGTTTACAGAAAAATTGACTCGTTTTATAACAACAACAACAAAAATAATGGTTCTTACATCATCGTATATGCCAATTTTTGCTTCCCTATTGCAGGAAAATCTGGGGAACACGCGAGGCGAGGTAGAGCGACTTCGGTCGCTCTTGAGAACTATGAAGACGGTAGCGGGCGATGCCCTGGTTGCCTTTCGCGAGGAGTTAACGACCTTGCGCGAAAAGACCAGCTTTGAGAAAAATGGCGTGACTGAGATGACCGAACGTGTTCGTCAGGCGCTTGTCCTGCACTCCAGGGAATGCGACAGGGCTCTTCGGGAACGGGAACAGGAGCTGACGGTGGATCACGAGCTGGAGATGGCTGACCTAAAGAAACACATGCAGAACAAAGAGGACGAGATAAGCTCCCTGAAGCAGACCCTGAGGGAGAAGGAGACTGATCTTTCAGAGCACGAACGACTCATCAGCACCATGAGACAAAAGATGGACAGCGAACAGGCGGAAATCCGAAGTCTACAATCACGTCTACGTCACGTCGAGGAAGCCCTGGAGCAGGCGCGTGACGAGAAGGAAACTGCCCTCAAGGAAGCTAATGACGCTAGTCTCTTGGAGATTGCGTCTCTTACGAATTCCCTGACTCAGTGTCAAGACAGGGTACGGGAACTTGAGGATAACCTTGTCGCCGCACGGGCTGAACAGCAGAGGATGGTCAAGGAAGCTACGGATAAGCTGCAGATGGAGTATAAGATAGAGTTAGAGACTATACGTAGTCGTTTCAAGCTTATGGCTGCTTCCACTATGGAAAGAAGTCCTAGTGATTCCAGTCTTGAAAAAATTGAGGTTGGTGCAGGTCATATTGTTATTCACGTGATCTCATTTGGATTCGGTTATGTATAGACAAATTTCTGTCATCGTGTTACAGCGGCCAGACATGATCGAGCTGGCCAATCATGAAGCTATCCTCGCTCAGGTCAAGGAGGATATGAAGAGTAAGATGGCTGTGTCCATTCGCTCAGCTATTGATAAGGAGAGGTCCGACTGCGCTGCTAAACTGGATCATGAATTGCGTCTGGCTAAGCAGAGAAACGACACCGAGAAACAGGTCTGGTTTAACGAAGCTATGAGGACGGTGGTCGAGGAGAAGGACAGGCAGATGGATTTGCATAGGACCAGGGAGATTACTCTGGCCAAAGAGTGTGAACGGTACAAGGACACCATAAGGCGATTGACAGAATCCGAGAGCATGCTTCGGCAAACTTTGAGTGAAAAGGTATATGTTTTATGGATTCTTATATCCTGTTTAAAATGACAGTGTCTCCATTTAGGTGAAGTAGATGGTAGCAATAATTTGACGTATCCTAACGCTCAGGTGGAGAATCTAGAGGCAGACAAGGTGGTCTTCGAGGCTAATATGGCTGCGGAACGTAAAATGTTTGAACAACGCGAAAGTCAGGTTCACGATCTGGAGGTTGAGAGAGATAAGCTTCGGCAGGAGTTAAATGAAGAGAGGCTGAAGATGAGTCAGAGCGACTCTGGACTCGAAGAGGCGTTCAATGCCCTGGAGGCGCAGAAGGACAAGCTTAAAGCACAGTTGGAGATTCATCGTAAGAGCGACGAGGTAGAGGTCTCAGAGTCGAAGAAAGTAAGATTAGAAGAGGTTAGCGAAGCTGTCTGTCTGTCTGGAAGGGTGGAGATGCTGGAGAATGAGAACAATAGATTAACCGCTGAATTAAGATTGACCCGCAAGAGCAAGGAAAATGCAGATGCGAAAGTGGAAGCACTGGAAGCTGACAAGGTTCGTCTAGAGGTAGAGCTGGTGAAGGAACGTTCAAGAAGAGGGTACGATACGGATGCATCATCCTCGAGTGCTTCAACGGTGGAAGGCCGTGACAAGGAGATGAATGCCTCTGTCGCGGTGGTATCGGAATCCTTAAGTCGGGATGCTGCGACCAGTCCTGAACCGAATCGTCGGGAAAGCTTTTTCTCAACTCACATGCGCGAGAAGCTAACTAAGAGTACCTTGAGCAGTATTCAGCAGTATGACATTAGCACCACCAGCTGCAATCCGGGCGACGTTGTCCTGGTGGCCTGGGATCCACCGCACAAAAATTATATGCTTCTTCAGGAGGGTAATACGCTCTATTTCCTCAATTCGGATTGCAATGACACCCTGGATTTACGAATCAATCCTGACGGCACCCCGGAGAGGGTTTACGCTATTGGGAAGGTGGTCGATAAGGAGTACTGTCACGCCAAGAAGGTAAGTCTTCTCCTGGACCACTGATCTCCACACTTTATTTCACTCTGCTAATGATTTTAATTCTCACTATTTATTTGCTTACAGTCCGAGAATCGATATAGAGTACCCCAGGGCACGAAATTCTACAGGGTGCGCGTCAAACCGGTGCAAAAGGAAGTCGAGGTGGCGTCCGCAAAAAATTAACAGTAATCAAAGGGAGAATCAGATCCTGATCTTTCAAGTCGAAATTCTGTTTGGGTTTACCGGAAGCACGAGTGACGATCACGATGGCTTTGACGGAGTAAGAGACGAAGAACCAAAGTCTCAAGAATCTCACTCGTGACTCGTCCCCTTGGACGGATTCCGATCTTCGCAAGTTCTCAACGATCCGGAAGTTCGGAACAAGGCCAAAACCTGCCAGAGCCTTCGAAACGCATCCGTGATATTAAAGTTAGGTTTAACAGGTAATCTTATAAGATGAGCAAATTCAGAGTGTCGTATTACTTGTGTGCTGTTCAAAGCAAACAAAAGAAAGAAAAGAAACAAGAATAAGAAAACACCAGAACGGGATTTTCGTGCGGGCAGTTTATTGTGATATAAGTAAATTAAAATGAAACAAAACAAAAAAAAAATAAGAAAGATAACGAGCGAAACATAATTTAACGCTGCTGTGGATAGCTGTGACTGCATAGAAATTTATATTCTTTCCTTTTCACTTAAGAAGATAACGACAAGAAAAATATTAGAAAGATAGAATAAAATTAAGATTTCAGCCTGTGACTGTTAACTATTCGATTGGTCAGTCTTTTAATGTAATCCTACGGATATATCCGTATTAGTATGTACGAAGCAAAATGGAGTACGACGATATTGCGAATACCATTCTCTGTTGGTGCGATCTACAATAGTTTGTCAAACTTTCATTTATTCGTACTAATATAGAAGAAACTTGATAACTTCAGCCATTTACAGAAGACACGATTGTAGATTTAGCCATTGTTACTTATTCATTTTCTTTTTCCTCTAAGCACTGACCAATCGCGAATCCGTGCATGAATTTGTTATATGCATTGATTCTCGTGCATCACGTAAAACTCGTAATAGCCGTAAGTTTTACAGAATCGTCAATCCTTTCGTATATATCAGTCATATATATCATATATTTACGCGGTCGTAATGTATAATATATATAGACAAGTATATACGTTTATGTAAAACAAACAAACAAACAAACAAAACAAAAACAAAAGAAACCAGTGTGCAATATTCGCGTACGATAATATCCTTAGTACGTAAGGGATTTTTTTTTTTTTGTAAAATCAAGGAAAAGGATGCGTTCTGCGTGACTGCCCCCGTGCAATGACGATTAAGTAAGGAGCTGAACGAAGAAAGAAACACAAAAAAGGCAAAAAAAATTAACAAAAAAAATCATAGTAATCAAGCGCATACCTAAAATATACAATTAGCGAATTTATTTATAGCGTACAAAGGAGGTGAAACGCTCTGAACGTATTTCTAATTTTTTGTTTTAATATTTTTCTCTTTCTCTTTCTTTTCTCTTCTCGCAAAAACCTCCGAGTCTAATGTCTAGTGTAAAGTATATATATGTACATTCGTCGAGGCGAATAAGCTACGATGAATTTTTAAAGAAAGAAAGAAAAAAAAAAAAGACAAAGAAAAGGGAACACGTTATGGATCCGTGATATCAGTGTCATATTCCAGGGGACTATATGTTACGGTTTAACACGTACGGGAGATGGCCCCTGCCAATGAGACTGATCTCCCTGATCCAACTATAGGAAAGGGGCCATTCGCTTTCTACCACGGACTATCTCTCTTATTGCGTAATTAATCAGAAGTAATTATTATAACTCGGGATAAGTGCTGTGGCAATTAGCAAAAAAAAAAAAAACGATAACGTTATCGTTCATTAGAAAACTCGCAGCTGTCCATTTTCATCTTTCAATCGAACGTCACCTGTAGTGTCTACGTTGACGCGGAAGAGTTGAATTTCTTTTTTTTTCTTTCTTTTCTTTTCCCCGTTATCGTTACTGCTATTATTATTTTATTATCCTTGATACTCTTTATGCGAATACAGGCACTCGATATGCACGCGAACGCATATGCACACTCGTGCAACAGGCTTATGGTATTTTTTTTTTTTTTATGAAAATGAATGGTTTGAGAGAACTTCGTACTTCTTAAGGTATTATTTTATGATATTAGGACGCAAGTAAGATTCGTAAATAGTAGCTGTGATTTCCAGAATCCTTTTGAAAGTTTTCACGACTATTTAACCGTAGGAGTTAATCATAGCTCGGATTGGTTGTGTCGTAGTTTTTTAATGGCGGCGTATCTGGTTATTGAGAACGTCAAGCGGGCGTGATTGATCGATGTTTACATGAAGAATTATCGTTGCGTTTTGTTCCTTTTGTTGTTTTTTTTTTGTTTTCTTTCATTTATAATACCGTTGGGCGACGCGATGGTCGTAACGCTGAATAGAAAGAGAGCGAAAGGATCGATTGGTCTAACGATTTTGATAATCGAATCTTTTTCTTGTCATATGATTCTTTCGCTACTGTTTTTTTCTTTGTTTTTGCTTTCCTTTTGCACGTTCTTGTTCTGATCCTTTCTTTTTTCTCTCGTTTAATCTCTAAGTAATCGTCGCGACGTATCGTTTGAAAGATTGACGATAATTCGGGCTAAAACTGTAGAATTTTTAAGGGTGAGATCAACTTATTGTATATATAATTAATAATAATATTGAAAAGGACGCCGTGTCGTAAGCGTATCGGTTTTTCTTTCTATCTCGAGATGAATTTATTTCTTAACGTTTGAGGTTATCGTGCGGATGTTTGATACTTCAGGATGAGAGGAATTCATGGCTGTCGACTAGATTTTTAGATAATTTCTAGTAATTATGCACCGGAGCACCACTTTACGTACGTATATCTTTTTGCACCTGTAAGTGAAACTAAGGATGACTTTTTTTTTGCCGTGAATTCTCTGTTCCTTAAAATCTGATCTGGGATGATTCCTCGTGTTAAACTTTTAAAAATAATTCCCTTCTTCCTCTTCATCTTCGCCTATAGATTTTCTTTTTTTTTTCCGTATTCTACGTCCTAAAACTGCTCGTGTTCTCATCGAAGCGACAGAATGCAAATTTGTCTAGCTGGTTTGTTTGTTCGCACGGAGAGGATGAAAAGGAGGAGAGAAAAAATATAATGAAAACGAAAAATATTAACGAATATCAAAAAGCAACGTGCCTGCTAAACGCTGAAGTTCCGTTTCAAAAAAATAGAGGATCTTTCGCTTATATTCGATGAAATATGGAAATGGTATGTGTATTCGATCTTTTCTTAATTATCGTGTCTCTTGCGATTTTTTATTTTCATACGTATATCGCACGCTTTTGAATGTTCGTCGCGTGTAGTGCTTTTTTCGAGTGATTTTGGATATTCAAAAAGAGCAAGAAGTACGTGCTTACGATGATGTAGAGGGAAGCACCGTACGAAGAAAAGGAATGGAGAGATTTGTGAATTTAATTATTTTTTCTTAGAAAATTTAAGCCTTAAGGTATTTCTTCCTATCTTTGTCAATCCTATCTCTTTCAACCCCTAATCCACGTTTCTTCTATAGCCTATCTCTCTTTTTTTTTTGTACCGATACACAGTAATTAGACGTAACGTGTGTCGATTAATGCGAGTGGTATTTCCACGAGTTAGATTTATAGGTCGCGACCAAAATGAACGGAAACAAAAAAATAAAATTAACGGAGGACAAAGAAACACTATCAAAAATTAATCTTACACTCTAACTTTTCTTTTCTTTCTTTTTTGTATTTTCTCTCGATTTTCTCTATCGTTAAGATTTCGTAGCCGGATACCTTGTAATTCGTGTCGATGAAAATATATGTCTGTATATTTGTAATGTATACTATAATATAGTATACATATATATATTTTCAAAACCCGACAGAAATTAAGTCGCGTTCAATTCCAATTTTCTGAGCTGTACGAATTCAACGGATGCGTATATTGATTTTCAAAAAATCCAACGTGTCGCGCAGTCATATTGTCTGCCTTCACGACCAACGACACGAACCGGAAACGATCGCTTAGAGAATTTTCTTGCAGTGACGCGAGTCAAATTGCAGCTCGACTTCCGTTATCCTTGTTGTTGCCGCGGACAAAGCGGTAAAAAGTAAATGTATCCTTTTTCTACAAAAGAATTCTCAAAAGACGATTTCCTTCCGGTTTCGTCGCGTCGCACGTTAATTACGATTTCAATTTGAAAAATAAAGAAGTAACTCGCGCCATTTTGTCCGTATATACTTACGTTCGCTATTTGAAATATTTCGCTTGTATTCGAGAAATATTTAGATATAGATATACATACACAATTGTGACCGTGAGAGTATCTGTTAACGAATAAATAAATCACAAATAAACAATCTGACTTTAACGGATAAGTGCAAGAAGATTTGTATACTCGTATGGAAGTGGCACAGTGCTGCCATCTGTGGTATTTCTATGAAATTAAGTAAAACGTCCGATTCCGGGGTGCGACTATCATTATTTATTTATAATACAAGTACAAGTCAACGTTGTCTATCGTCTAATGATTGGGAACGTAAGTCTGGGCGGGCTGAGTGCACCCAGGAAGTAGCCCCGGCGCCGGATCATCATCGCCAGAACTACACAACATGCCCACTAGGGTGTAATCCACAAAGGGCGGTACCTCCAGGTCGCTGACGTCGGCATAATTAACATTGTGCTCAGCAGGTAGTGGCATCTGGGGGATTCGTGTGTCCAGAACTTCGCACGTGTAATGGCAGCGTTCGTTGCTGGGATAGAAGAAGGGTTCAGGACTACTCTGAGACTGGACAGTAGTCTCTGAGGTCTGATCTGGATAGAGTCTCTCGGAGATGGCAGAGCTCTGTTCAGCGGGATTGACGTAGGTCAATCTATCATCGAGGACTCTATGACCTGGGATCGGTGAACGTTGAGTAGGACTCTTCATGACGCTCGTATCGATCATCTGATGATAAGCTTCGAAATTTCCAAAAGGTGTTACATTGCTTTCTGGGACGGGACTGTGACTAGGATGAATCGTCTCGTCCAGGTTTGGTGCTTGAGTCATGGACTTGTGACTTGTCGGCGGTGGCTTCTGGTAGACAGGATAGTTCATACGATCATTGAGCGACTGAGCTTGACTGGTCTCTTTGTTCGAGGCGAAACAGGTGGGCGGTCTACGAGTGACGAGGCCATTGTCCTCCTTTTGGCCCTGAAAACTAGGAAAGTGAGACCTGTCTTCGTGACTCTGAGTCCAGTAGGTCTGTCCAGGATCATCCTTCAGGTCGTACTTGACGTTATCACTCGTGAAGTCTTTGTGATCCTGAGGTCTTACGTAAGTGGGATAATGCATTTGGTCCGTCATGCTCTGATTATGATTAGCACCCTTTTCACCGCCATAACAATTGACGGTTCTCCTTGAATGGAAACCATTGATGTCCTTTTCAGATTCGAATCCTGGAAACTGAAGTCTTTCATCCTGAGCCTGTGGAAGGCTCAAATGACTACTGCTGGAGTCCTCGCTCAGAAGCTGACTCCAATAAGTCTGATCCTGATTTTGCTTGACTTCGTATTTGATCGTACCACTGCCAAGATCAAGTAAGGTCGGTGGCGAACGGGCAATGTCCTGGGGATTCATTGGGAAGTCTGGTCTCAGTGGTTGATCCAGTTGGAAAATTTCTTCGGGCTGAAAGAGGTCTCCCGTGAACGTCGGGAAATCTGGATACGAGGCTTCCTGCGGGATCTGGTTAGGTAGACAATAGCCCAGGGTATTTTCGTGACTCTGTACTGTTTCCGGGATCCAATATGGAGTCTCGTTCGTAGGATTTTGTTGAGGGTACATGGTGTTCTGATGCTGAGTCTGCTGATATGGAGGTATGCTTGTCTGGAGTCCACATACGCACTCGAAGGGCGAACAGGAGCAGGAATATCCTAAGAATAAAGAAAAAGAATTGAATTTAACACTCAACAAACACAAAACGAACTGTTTGTGTTTAAATTTCTTTCCGTAAATTGACGTTCATATTTTTTTTAAAGAAAAAACGACAGCAGCGACGCCCTGCGGCGAGACGATTAAACACAAAACGTAACTACCGACGTCGAATGACGCGCGAACGTCTTAACTGTCGTTGACAGTTCGCACGTTACAACTGCGTCTTCAGTGTGTTTCAATTGTTTCATAAGCGATAAGAAGATGTTTCTCCACTCCAGTATCATAAAATCAATGCGTACCTTTGTCCGATATCAGAGGCGGAGGTTGTGTCGTTCTCGGAGGTGGTTCGATGGCTTCTGTATTTGGTCTTTTAGTTCCTCGCAGAGACATCAACTAGAATTAAATACAAAGATCTAGATAGTAGTACAACAAAGTTCAACCGGATGAAATTTCTGCATGCTCTAATGATACGTTATCGCATTTGACACGCTCAACAGGTGATTGACGTACCTTAGAGCCCAGGGCGGCTTCTCTGGCCAATAAAACTGCCAATCCTCGAACGCGTCTGCCAGCACCGACACTCCTCCTGGCTTCGGAAGTAGATTTAGCCTCAGGACGTGGATGATCGTGTTGACCCTTAGCTTGAAAGAAAATGGCGTGTTCCGTGTGTCGCCAGAAGTGAGTGACAGGATAGCCGCAGTGTCCACGACAGGACAATATTTCTAATCGTCCCGTGCATTGTCTATTGGGACAGGGTTTTCCCTGCTGTTTCTTTCGTGCCTGAAGTAAAAGGTTTAGGAAGAATAAGCTACAGGTCGATCCAATAAGGATTCACAATGAATGGCTTTAATTCTTTAATTGTTAATTAACCTTGTCGCATATCGCTGGCCTCAGATGTACGCTCCCACCTCCCGGCAGTATACAACCTTGCGAACAAACAAGAACACCCAGACAGGATTTCTTGAGGATGCTCACGTTGTGATTGTTCGTGTTTCTCATTGCCCATCCGGAGGCATGTCGTCGCGCTTCCTCGCAATCAGGTCCGTAAACTCTTCTGACGTGGCCGTCTGCCCACTCGCACCAGGGGTCGTACTCTACGATCTGCATGAAAAGTTACTCCTTTTTAATTGACATCTCATCTCTTTTTAGTATGAAACAAGCTGAGAGACAGTAAGGAATCCGAAGACGTTGTCGAGGTATATTTATTATCTATTCCTTTATGAATCTGACGTATTCTCATCTTAACGTGGATACTTATAAACGTCAGTTAATTACTCGGGTGTTTCCCGACAGGTCAATTAAAACGTACCAGGTAATTTTCGAAAATTTTGGATATTCCCCATGGGTCTTTGTCATAACCCCAAAACCCATCCGGGCCGTTACTTATTTTATAACGTCCATTACGTTGAAAACGTAAAGGTATTGCAGTGCATTTAAAATAATTTAACAAAACATAATAGTCATACCCTAGGAACATTGGAATCGTTGATATCCCATTCCTGATGCGGATGCTGCTGTTGCTGGTTACCGGCGACAGTCGCTGACATCGTCGGCGACCCCACGCGACTCCTGGAACAAAACAAGATAAAGTCCTATAAGACCCAGCACGACTACCGACGATACATCCGTTGCTCCAGTGAGCATCTCAACGATCATACGGAAGAGAGAGAATCCTGAGCCAAGGTATTCAACTGAACGTGACACGAGACAAATCGAAACTCGTTACGCAGTCGACTACTACTAGGAGCAGGAAGTAGCGCACGGAGCTAATTCGAATCGTGAACCAAAAGACGCCTGGTAACGTTAAGAAACAAATGATCCCCATAAATTATCAATGCTCAGAATTAATTGGTGTCCGCTTGGTAACATTAATATTTTCAATAGGTCGCTCCACTACGATCCTCTTCGCCAGGACAAGAGATTCAGGTTACTTCCTGGTGTTATCTCCGGTTCTACCAAGTCTTCCGGAGGATAGACGAGCATTCAAGAAACACCAAGATCGCCTTCTTCTCCTCGACCCTTTACCGATCAGTGACGCCTACCGGGCAAACGTTATTATGTATACACACAAATTATTATTCAAAATTTAATTGACACGCGGTGGGCGACTGTAAACGTCGGGATAGCTCGGGCGCACGTAGATGGAAGGTTGCCGAAGCGTGCAGAAGGAAACTCGAAGACCTCCTGGGGCCATATGCCGATCGATGAATCCTTTTTACTTCCTTTTTTTATCATTCGCACCATGTATCCGCGTCTATACGTTTCTTGGGGCTAAAATTGCATACACCAGCGGCAAGGATTGATCGTGACCTTTGATCCAACGAGTATTTCTTTATAACAACGACTGAACTTTATCTCACCGTTAACGGTCGTTACTTTATTTTCTCTGTATACCTGCGTCCGAAAGTGTCTCTTGCATTTACGAACCTGTCAGCGACGCGTAATCACGACCTGGGACAATATTCAGTCCCGTAACGGTTCCCTGAACTCGATTGAAACTTTCATCCGATATCGATATCAATTTAATCAAGTATGTAATGACTTCGTCACTGGATTTATCTTAAGCCTCGTAGATTGATACTTTTTGACAAATATATATTTTTCTTGTCCAAAGCGTGCCACCGTATCGTATCTTTCTTATAAGATCGAAGATGATCGTTTAGATTATCTTTAGATACATATATACTCCATTGAGCACCGATAGAACGTAAAAGATTGTATCGATAGTAGAGCCGAGTTATTTTACTTATTTTTTTTTTCTTTGGATTCACCTTAGAAAAAGTATGGGCTGTATCAGTAATCATGAAATTAGTCAGTCGTACCGAATGAAACTCTAATTTAGCATTGCGCAACCAAGAGCGCCGCGACACTCGAGATAAAATCCGGATTTATGGTATGTAGGTACACCACTCGTACCTAGCATTATACTTATGGGTGATCGTGGGTGGGCTGACATGGCTGTTCGGCGGCTTCCCAGAAATCCCTTTACCAGCTCATTCACTTATGAGATTCATCCTAGGAAATACTTCAGGGAAAATCCAATGATAAGGACCCAATAGGATTTAAATAAGAGACCGAGACTAGGCTGATGGAGTAACGAAGAAATAATTTTTCTTCATATAGGTTAAACGTGACCCGGAGATGGTCCATAGGGAACTTTAAGATACTCGTGAGATAAATTAGAAAAGACAAAAAATCAATTGGTTTTGCGCCAGTCTGATTTATCATTGAGTTTTATGTTAGCGATCACCTGACTAATAACCCTATAATGATCTGTTCGCAGCATAGAAATGTTTAATTACTGATTTGTCAATATATGATTTTATGAGTGAGTGTATATGGCGTGTAAATAAGTTGAGGAGTCATTGACCATGAGTGTTAAGAGAGTAAACGCCCACTGGGCTTGGACCAACCTGCTCTGGATGATGCTGAGGACGTAACAGTATCAGAGGTTAGTGAAGCATATCCAATTCAGAAGAGTCCTGCAGCATGTGTAACTTTCTGGTTTTATCAATATAGGTAAAAAGAATGACCTGGACCATGTACGAGCACCTACGAGGACCATGTGCCTTGCACAGGAATGAAGAACGGTGCAAACGTCCCACCAGGTAGTGCGTTGCAACGTGGTTTTATCGAATGGCACGTAAACCTGGACATTTACAGTCATCGCATCAGCCTACTCGAGGAAGACCAGCACCAGGATCACCGATGGAGATGATACTTATGGTAGGTCTGACTGTATAGATCCTAAGTACCTAGGTCGACGTAGACATAGAATACCAGTACACTGAGTAGCTTCAGGATGACGTACCTTCTTGGCTGCAGGGTGAATACTATCTGGGTACCGTCGCGAAGGCGTTTACGAGGATCGCGTGGAAGAGTATAAGGATGGTATGCAAGGTAAGATCCTTGGCAGTTACATCTACAGACACTTTGGAGCAAGGAAGAGTGTGTGTTTATTTCTTGTTTTTTTTTAAGGTAAAAACGTAAAAGTATCAAAGCAGCAAAGGGGAACCATACGTGGTGAATGATTACCTGGATCGGTGATAAAGTCATCGCCTTAGCACTGCGTAAGATGATACATCGGCCGGCGATCCACGCTCAAGATTGGCTTAGCTACGTATGTGACGATATATACATAGCGACGTAGGGAGACACGTGTGGAAATACCTTAATACCTAAGAACTGCTCGAGGCATAGGTGGCTTCATTGAGATATTAAGCTAGATATCCTGCGGGGAACTCGCCACTAAATATCAAGGAAAGACCTGATAAAAATCCTGTGCTTTCTGTATCCACCGCGTGTCCGCTGGCCTTTGCCTACCTACTTTACCTATACCCAGGACGCGTTCAGGAAGATCGTCTTGGTAGATTAGCTACACCTAGGGACAAGTTAATTCCTTGTCCCTTGGACGCGCGTGCAGGATATCTCAAGTGTTAACTATACCTAGATTCATTCTCAGCTTGTGTACACGTATCCTTCTTGGGGGTCCAGGATTATCTCCAGGAGGTAACATCGAACGGTGATCCCTTTGAAAATATTCTCATTCCCGTCAATTTCTCATTTTTTTTTTATAGGTCATGGTCGTTGCAAGGATCTGGATTCTTTGCGGCTATGGTTACCTTGTCTTTATGGTTAGTTAAGTAAGGTAGCGCCGGGAAGAAAAATGTTGAGAACGTGAACTGGCAACATCGACCATCTATTACGTGAGATCCCACGCGACTGTCACCCACTCGATGTGTTTCGGTCTCGAAATCCGATGGGCAAATAATGATTTGCCCGACACAAGGCCAAGATCAATCTTCTACACTGAGAGAATTTCGACACGGGTCCATTTCTACGGTCCCACCTTTAACGCGCTAGATAGATTTTTAAAGATGACGGCATTCGATCTAAGCTTAAATCTCGCTAAGCCTGTCGATTCATCGATCTATTATGGATAGATAGACGATTTAAATCGGACGCGAGATTGAGTCGAGACTTTTATAAATGAATTTTTACCAGATATTAAATTAGACTCGTTCGACACTCGTTCCAAATCCCATTAAGTACGTCTCTGTCCGCCATTGCAGGGATGGCTGTGCGATTTCTCTATCCGATTTCTAAACATATATATATATATATATATGCTTTTGTATTATCGACTTCTGGAGTAACGTTTATCTTGTTACGGGTACCGTTATCCCAGTCGTGCCCCGGGTGACAACTGCTCCAGGAGGCATACCGATGCTCCACTCGAGAATCGACGTCTTTCGCGTGTGCTGACTCAGCGACAATAGTCATGGCGCTTGAATTGCAAATTTCGATAGTTATTGATTTCGAATCGATTCCACCAGCGATTAGCTTCCTCGTCGACAGAGATAACTTAACCAGGCTGCGAACAAGCTGTTTCGATTTTGAGCATTATTTAATTTATGTGTTTCTCAGTCAAATTTAGATTCCGATCTTCGATCGTTAATAGAACAAGTGTGGGCGATACTCGAGAGTCCTCCAGTGGACCAGATGAAGTATAATTAATACCTGGTTAACCTGTCAGCTTCTATTTGCCACTTGAAATACAATGTAGCGAACAAACATTTTTCACATTGTATTGTATCTGTAAGTACAATTGTACATCCTTATAGCCTCTATATGTATAAATGGCTATGGATAAAGACATAAGTATTATAAGTCTTTCGAAGAGAATTTCTTCGTTTTTCTCAAGGCGAGATGCCGGATAAAAGGGATCGTCTTACGGAGACATTCGTTTAATCTGTCTTCAGGGCGTTGCGTTTACCCAGCCATCGGTGACGAACGACGATGCTCGTATCCGTAATCGCGTTCCTGAAACCCATGGGGACGCTCTCTACTCCTGCTATCCGGATCCCGCTATGGAATTTCATTGGATCTTCTTATAACCGTGTCCGTCATGCGGCGTTAAATTCAATTTAGAACGCGGAATAACGCTCGGAGCTTCTCTTTATATACAATAGGAATAGGGTGTACGGTCAGGCTTGCCAACCAATGGGAACGAACGATAACACGCCCACGCGCCAATGGGAAACTCGCTGTACGCCCATGATTTTAGATAAAATTTTGCACTATAAAAGAAATCGATTCTTTCAATTTCTTTCAAGCTGCACTTATTCGGTGCATCTATCCTATTGATGGGTTATCAATTAATTGACATTGTAAGCTGTGATCATTTTTTTTTTAATTTAAACGTTTTACAGCATTTCTAGGGGAATTAAGATAAGGCGCGAATATCGAATTTGAATTTCTAATATGAATGTAGAGTATCGTTGGATGGTTAGGATCGATATAAATGATTATTTAATTACTTTCATTTACTTACAATACAACCATAGTCGAAGATCCTTGGGTAATATGATGATCTTGGCTCTGGTCACAATCGGTACTGGCTCTGGTTTATTTATTTTTATCACAACTGGTACACAGCTACGTGCAATTCTTTGGTGCCATTAAATCGAACGATACACTATTTATATATTTGACTAGTAGATAACGATAATTATTTATAAGATCTATTTATCGGTACACTGTTATCAATTCCTTTGACGTCCTGTCATACTTTTTTCATACGCGTTTCATTGACTCAGAAATAATGTGATACATTGACAGTAGTACATTTTAAGTGATTAAGGAATTAAATGTCACAGTATTAAAAACTACAGAAATACCAAATCAAGGTAGTCCTAAGTAAAATGTTCCTAAAGTTTTTATAGATTCGTTACTATTCGTTACGAATATATAATTTACGAATTTTTTCATCAAACAAACAAAAATTCAAGTTTCACATCTCCTAAAGTCATATCCGTCGTCTCATCCCGTAACCCTGGTGTACACGGTGCACGAAAAGTTCGTAAATCTTGTTCTCCACTGAAGTAACCACTCGCGAGGCGCGTTTGTCGCGCTTGCGTTTTGTGCGTAGTGCGCGATGCGTGATGCGTGCGAGTCAAAGTCGCGCTGGGGACTGAGTGGCAACCTTAACTAACCACGTTGGTAGCTGGCAGAGTGTCTGCTGTCCCGGGTGTCGAAGGACCGCCTACGGGAGTGGCCATCCCCAGCCAATAAGAGCGGTTCCTTTTCAAGGGTGTCTAATCAGCCGAGCCACCCCTAGTCGTTTCTACGAGGATCGATCGACCCTGTTAGGTACCGGGGTACCAGACCTGAATTATACTAGTTTATAGCTGCTACTTTGTATATATGTATACACCATTGTAATTAAACTATACCGACTGGATGGTACAGGATAATTTATTGAAATTTAGGATCAATCAAAAATTCATCCTTGATGATCATTTTTGTCGAAAAATAAAAATACAAGAATTCTAATACAAAGGAATGTTTTTAACTTTTTGTTTTTAGTCGTTAGATGCGCCAGTTATTTTATGTCATATATTTGATATTAGTACAGTTACCTGGTACTTGATATACAGTCAGGGCTCGTAATCAGCTGGTCTCTGGGTTGGGTCGTCGAGGGTGTTCCAGGGAGAACCCTCTTCCACATCGCTCTTGGCCTCCCTCCCAGGTACCCGCATCCAAGACAACGGCCCGTTACGCTTCGATCGAACGTGAACCCACGCCGCAAACATCTCCATCGAGGCTTCAGCAGCCTAGCCTGGAATTGCGTGATCGCCATTTCTCCAATTCCTTCGTAGGAGTTGCTTAATCCTTTCGAGCTGGGTAAGATGGGTTAGATAGGTAGGTGACCTAACCCAAAGAGAAACTTAGCCCTCCTGCTCAGACTACCCTTAGATATATTTGAATGTATCAAATCTAGGTATAAGGTCGTAGGAACAAAGTCTGGTTCATCAGCCTGAAATTCCAGAGATATTTCTGATTCGTGGATTCAGGATGACGGGATCGGTGAGTCCTCGGATTCGTCTGTTGTTTAATTTAAGGGCGACCGTAGCAGGGAGATCTTTGTTTGCCCGATAGCCCTTTTCCAAAAGGGATTAACGTCGACGAGCGACGGCCCCAGACACCGAGTTCACAATTAGCCACGATCAAGGGATGTGTTTGATCAAGAAAAGGGGATGAAGCTGCCTTCGATCAGTACCACTTCTTTCTCTCACCCTGTACATACACACAAAACGAAAAGTGATATCCCCGGGAAAGGTACAAGCACAAAATCCACCAATGACATACATACCTGAACAAAGTCCTCAACCTCCTATCAGCACCCTGAACCACCTCAGCTATCTCTTCATGCATGTGTAATTCCCAGGGCACGTGCGGCATTACCTCTGACATCAACTTCCTTCCTACCACGTGTACGGCAGGTGTCTACGATACGTCCAGCTACGTGGTCAAAACCCCAAAGGATTCCCTGGAAGTCATTCCCAAGGTAACTAAAAAAAGAAAAAAAAAACATTTTTTTCACTATATTCCAACCCTACGTTTCTTTCAGGAAGCACCAGGATGATGAGTCTCGATAAAGGACGTTGGAACAAAATTACAGGGACACCCCAGGTCGACGAAATGGAGGATACGGATGATAGGTGGAGCTCGGCTCTATAACCCCGTTACAACACGAGGTTCACGAGAGTTCGAGGCTGTTTAAATACAGAGGGGTAGGCAATCAGAGTGTTTGCCGCCCCACGAGCTAACATGCGAGGGAGTGAACGAGCGACAGAGTGCGCTATTGAGCTAAAGGATGAACAACCGAGTCCGCGGATCAAAGGATAATGGGGTTGAGCTGATAGCGCTCTGATTTGATTGTTGCTGCGGCTATTGTCCGGAACTGGCTTTATTGTACGTGGGGACCATGTTATAGGTAGCGTGGTACATTGTCCCTGACACTATCTACTTCTGGCGCATTTCTACGGCAATAAAGTGAAATTCTCATTATTACCAACCGCACGGCAGATTTCATCCTCTCGTTGTTACACGAATGCAACGAGGTGTTTTTTAAAACTGTATTTCATCAAAATCCTATCAAGAGACAACTATTGGTTTTATGCTTTGATAAATATTTCTCTTTTATATATGCCTCTCGTACCGCTTCTCAAACCTAATTACCATTTAATCCTTCATTAACGTTACCTTTTTACACTGATCATAAACGTATAAAGGATACCATGCAGTATCCATATAACAGCATATTCATTGATCTTAAGCAGCCATCGATAAGAGGATCGATATTTCAATGAACACCAGTGGTAATCAACGTGGATCATCCTTTTGTAACGTCTTTAATGAACACTCCTTGTCTATTGTCTGCTTCAAAGACATAATCTATCTTCCAAAGATCTTCAGAGCGTTAATCAGCTTCCCTACTTGTTTACCTACTCCTTTCAGCTTATATCCACCCAAGAAAGATCCGTCGACGTTATCATCTCGTTCGTGGTACCTTGTAAGTACGAAGCATCTAAAAAGAAAATCCCCATAAATAATATCTCCTTGAAACTTTCTTTATCAACTTTTAAACTCGCTCCCGGAACTTGACTTACTATTAGATTCCTAATGGCAGAATGGAAGATGTTAGAGTTCTAGTAACTCGAAAGGGTGAATTTTCATCCTTATCCGTACATCTGCTTGGACATTTGCATACAATGCTTGTCGCGTGCCTCGAAGGCAACACGTAGGAGGCAACTAGGCGCTTACTAGTTTTATATTCTGTCACCTGTCATTCACGTGTACTTCGTGTGTTCTCTTGTCTACGTTGCGTTCCAGTTATTCGTGCTCCATGATGATTTTCGATCGTCTATCATCATATGGGATAGACAAGATTTAACGACGTTTTTACGTTGTGTTATTTCTTTTAGTAGTAGGCTAATAGCATACCTATCTTTAGAATGATTTTTGCCGACTTTCCTTATAGCCATTGATTTACTCTCTTACTGTTACAGGACATAGGAATTAATGTGGAGTCAGGACAGATGATGTGGGATCACATCAGTAAACTAGTCGCATCTTGCGGCTCGTGCCGATGCCGGCTGTTTCCGGTATTTCAAAGTAAAGCTGTTCCAGGCGCGTGGTGCCTAATGGGTAATACGTTCAGGTAGTAGAAAATGGGAGAAGGACTTGGTTTGTATACTAAAAACTATTAGATAATGTAAAAGTCTTCTAATGCAGGTAAGATCAAAGAAATTATTTATATGGCTAATTGATTAGATATTGATCATTTGAATATAGGTATTTTATTAAGTTATTGTATAGATAAGAAAAATTTGTCATTTCATTGACTGTAGTGATGATACTGTCATTTTTGTCTGTTTTAGGTTTTAGGTTATCTAGGTATATGGACTTTTGGTACCTCTTTACTGGCTCAGATGTACACGCCCTTCGAATTAAGGGTTTTGCTTCCTGGAAAAGAAAAAACTCACCCTCAAACGTTTAACAGGACGTTAGACACCCTCTTGTACGGATCGTCCCTTGGGGATACCAGGACGTGTGCTGCTATTCCGCCAATGGGATTGAGTCTTTGCGGGTTATACCGATCTACCACCCCCCTTTTTACATAGAGGGATGGATTCACCCTCTTTCCTTTGAGGGTTATTCGGATAAAGGGGAAAAAAAAAAGGATTGACTTTATTAGGGAATGAGATAGAATCGTGTGAACCATCGTACCAGATTCTTTGGATACGTGGGTTGTAAGATTTTGTATGGAATTTTTTATATTTGACAAAATATATTTTTTATATCTAATATATCTTTGTGGTCTGTAGGTGGACGTTATAGTGGAGGGATGCTTCAAGCCTAACACTGTTCTCACGTCAATTTACGTCATGCCGCTCACCTCAGTCCTGATGACTAATCAATGACGTATCGATTAACGTTTACCCGCTCGAACCAATTAATTTCCATTAGTTTAATGTTCAAGGTTTGTAAACGATTCCTTCGCCCAACGTTCGCAGTGTTCACACGGTCTACCTGTAGTCAGGATCCTATGCTTTGAATGGGTATAACACTTATCTTCCGGTATCCCACATTCATTAGATCCGTCCTCCGTAGGATTTTTATCTTTTATCGCTCCACGAATATGACTCTCTGGCAACCCCTCGAGCATCGGGTGGTAACTTCGTAATCCGATGAAAGTACTCGTTGGGAAAATGGGGTGGTTCCGTGTTCACGATTAAAATCTCGAGCCACGATCACGCAATCGTTTAACGCCAGAGTGTCGTACTGTAGGTTTGGTAAGTTTATCTAAAAAGAAAAAAAGAAAAAAATTCATTTATTTACCAGGATGAGTATACCGAACAATAATAATAATAGTTCGTCAAGAAGTTCACTCTACGAGGATGACGCTCCTACTGTGGCTGTTCTGTTCTTCTATGGTAACCCAGAAAAAAAAAAGCCGCCGCCGAACACCATTGTCCGCCAATTGAGTCTCGTTTAGGCCACAGGGGTGGTTGGTTAAATTGATTTAAATTGGTCTCCGCTGCCTGGAATAACCATTTTGTCGTATCGTCGTCAAGAATCTTTCCACGATACGGGATCATTTTATCCTTACCTGACTTTCTTTCATTTCACTCTCCTTCTACCATTTCTCGGTAGCTCTCGAGGGCCATTATAAATTTTATATGAATTTTCCTCGAGCCCATTAGGGCACCCGTATGCGCTCAGCTGCGAATCTAGACGCGTTTCTTCCACCACGATTCATCCTCCGTATTGACCTATCGTATGTGGGATCTTGAAGGATTTATATGGTATATGTATTTCTTTTTTATGGGAAACCAAAAAAAAAATACCCATGACACTCCCAATGGTTCCTGTGAACAATTTTTGACATTTTTGGTAATGATATATGGATTTAATTTTTTTTTTACAATATTCAAATTTTTTTTTAGATGCAGCAATACCTTTTTTTCATACAGCTTCCGTCCACGCACTCATCTTGCTTCGTTAAGCAAAACAGCCTTCCGGTTTTATTATAGGTATACACGCGACCGTCCGAGCATCCAAAAGAGGGGTTAGGTCATTTAAGGGTCGTTGAATGGACTAGGAATAAATTAAACGTCCTGTGTCTATCCCCCTGAAGATCTTCGTAAATGTCCGGCACCCTAGGGAGAAGATCCAACGTGCGTCGACTGTGGCACGCGTGACCGATATAAATTTTGCAATTTTTCTAAAACTACCCTCGTATCACGTTGGCGAAAGGGTTCTTATAAAACTGGTATGGAATAGATTAACTTTAAGTACCTAAAGGCAGCCTCACAATTGAACTTGAAAAAATTGAATAAATCTTTATGGATATACCATATATATATAGAAATTTGAAGACTGTAAAACTATTCGTAGAAGTGTATTAACAGCAATTTGTACAGCAGCATAATGACACTGTAAATCGAGTAACTTTATACCTTTGGGGTATCAAGGGGTTATCAACAAATGTGTTCAAACATATAGGGTGTCACGAAAACCAGTAAAGGGTCTCCTGGTATTACTCCTATGGGTAACCCCTTGTACAAATAACCAACCCCGTAATCCTTTACAAAGGGGATAGCCTAATGCGCTTATAACCGTTGAGAATTGATTCCCAAATGACTTCTTAATTAGGAATCAAATAAGACATTGTATGTAAGAAGAATTCATTTGCAAAAAAAAAAAGTACCACACGAAGTACGTGGATGTATAAGAGATAGGAGAAAGTACGTTATAAAAATGTCCAAAATTTTCGCACTACCTATAGGTATATAAACCCATGAAAAATTTCTTTTAGCAAATGGCGCCCTGAATGACAATGGACACTAACAAGCGTTTCATGATGGATCGAGCAGATTTCAACGTCAACCATTGGCACGCGCCACTCGTCCCAGTACAAAGATCCAACCGGAAATCCAATGACGTAGCACAGTTCCGCATAGCAGTAAACAGGACTGCAAATTCCACTGAAGATAAATTCAGGATCCACGCCTATGGGAGTAAAAATAAAATTGACACGAACCACCGGATATTTAAGTGAGTCTTCTTCTTTGGTCAAAGGCGATACTCACCATTTCCGGTTACAAGAACTCCAGGATACAAAGAACCCCGGATAAAGGCTTCGGGAACTCTCGTGGACCAGCATATCACAATGTGACTCGTACATCATCCACGCAGCTTCCCAAATAAAAATTCTACAGCATCAATGGGGACCACTCGTGGTGTTGTGTTTCCGCGAAGTCACGCGATTCACGTGACTCACTCGCGTCTGGTTGGATCTGAAAATGGCAGAGTGAGAGAGCAGGAAAATCAAGTGACAAGGTAGAAGGACTTTTATTTTGCAAATCATTCAGTCTCGGCACGCGCCCCGAAAAACGTCACGGGACCCATAATGCCTTTTCAATGGACACTCGAACCGTATTAAATGATCTTTCATGGCAGACTGATGTTCCAAGATAGATACCTAACCTATGAGCTATAACCAATCCTGCCACTGGCACACCTTTCCTTCTGCATTGCGCAGTAATT
This sequence comes from Hartigia nigra, assembly GCA_031001745.1. Classification (NCBI taxonomy): domain Eukaryota; kingdom Metazoa; phylum Arthropoda; class Insecta; order Hymenoptera; family Cephidae; genus Hartigia; species Hartigia nigra. The sequence goes on along the minus strand of JARPRG010000116.1, from coordinate 48,338 downwards.
CAATACGGGACTCGACATACGGGAGGGATGGTTACGTTATTCCAAGATTTTCATCCCCCATTCATTTATTTGTGCCCTCGATCAAAACTTTCTAAACATCCCTTAGTTTTGTGCGCTTTCATTATTTATATGTATTTATATAAGGTTATACAAG
>JARPRG010000116.1:0-48084 GCA_031001745.1 Hartigia nigra | reverse complement strand
GGGGTGTAATGAGAAAAAAAAGAGTGTATGGGGTTTCCTATGGGGTACAGTAGAATCCAGTATAATCTATCGATGAATTAAAAGGTTTATAAAAGGGTCTTGTCAAACGGCAATCATCCTCTATTATGTAACGCCACCCCTAATACCAAAGCCGTTCCTCACTGACTCGTGTGAACTCCATGGAGTAAGATAGGAATAGATAGTGGATGCTACGTGGAAAATAATACAAAGTGAATGGTAAACTGATCGGTCATGTCATGCCTTATTGGTCCGTCAAACCGCCCACATAGAGCATTATAATTATTAATGCATTCGTTCCCATGAAAATCCACTTGGTCCCTTAGACTCCAAACTAAGCCAAAAATGGTAAAAAATCAAGTTTTCAGGTCCTATTAAATTTCTTAAATATTCAATGATTCAAGTAGTCTCCCACGACTAGGCTGTAGTAGAAAAACAAGAATATAACAACAAAACAACCCTTTACCATTTGCACCCCGCTGAGGATACGCGTAGCCTTTAGGTCATTTCACTAGGGGGTGTAGAGAAAAATTCTTATCACGGTATCAGCGTTTAACGATGTGGTGCCGTGACCGTAGCCACCTGGTGGTCATAGACCACGTGTCAAGCCTGTTGGTCACGTGTCCACCATAGAAAACCCCTAGAAACCTCCCATAACCTAGCGATGACATTAACTCTGTCGTGATAAAACTGAACTCCCCATGACCCTCCCCCATACAAAACTTGACTGACTCCTAACTGTTTTATGGTTAATTAGACATCGACCATCCCCCTCAAGTCCTATGGGGTAATCGCGAGGATGATTACCTAATGACTATAATCACTGTTAATTTTACAAGATACCATAAGTTAGAATTAAGTATCGTATATACATATTACCATAACCCATAAGGGAATACCTACTATTGCTACACCATAACCTTAAAAAAAAAATCAAGCTACCAAACTGCCAAAGTACTGGACGCTCCATTGTCGCTAGCAGAACAAATGTATCTTCGTAGGAGCAAATAAAGCAATATTTAAGCGTTTCCCATGGATATACATAAGCGTCCTGTACAAGAGGGGGCTCTCCACTGACAGCATGGGGGTACGGGTGCGCGTATAAACCCCCTGCAGAGACTAGCAATACGCTACCAGTCTAAGAGGACCCCATAAACATCCTGCTCGCATTACTCGAGCCTTGAGTGGCTCGTGTGAATGCGCCTTAAGTATCTCGCCAAGCAAATCGTTACATTGCTAGTGATTGCGTCATAGGTGTATACATTAGATTAAGTGCATAGAATATTGCCCGAAGGTCGCTAAAAATTATTCTAACAATTATTTATAAATTAACCTTTAAAGTGTCTTATGAAATTAACCAATAAAATAACGTTTATATAAATTGTGTCGAATTTAATCGATTATCGATTGATCCCTATAAGAAAAATATTCGTCACGCAAATAACTGTGGTACGTACGATCGGAATTAAAGGGCTTTTAGAAACTCTACTAGCTAGGGGTAGATAACTCTCGGGGGAGGATGGAAGAGTCCCGTGGGTGCGGCGTGGAGGGAGGTTAGGAAATGTATGTTACGAAGGGTGCTCTTTGATTGGTGTGGGAAGATTTGGTAAGAGTTAAGGTTGCCCCAAGGGTGTTTTGTTAATGTTAAATACCTTTTGACATACGCTTACGTTACTGTATTATTATTATATTAATATAATAAATCAGGCACCATTATCATTTATATATAATTCTGTTAATTAGTATCCTATGATTACATGTCGATCCAGGGATAGAGGATCATTGAGCATCGTGCGTTCTACAAGGGATGAAATCCCCAGTGCGATATCCACGTCTGTTTATCTAACGGGTGTCACAAACACACCCTTCCTGACCTCTTCGTGGTCCTATTGTTTCGGAGAATGCACAAAGCTCCAAAGCCACAAAGCTCTCCAGGGACAGTAGCGACGCGTTACGTACGCACTGCGGCACTTTCCTGGCGTCTATGTACATGCTCCGGGTGTAGGAATACGCTGTCCGGGTTGAAATAACGGATATGTAGGAGGTTAAGCCATGTTAGGAAGGGAGAGATGTAAGCGAAGTGCCGACCTCGGCAAGATGTTTATCTTGTGGCAGGCTCTTGCCATTGGTACGTGAAGTATGTATATATACGTACTATGTAATTCAGATATATATATATATGGACATCCGTATATTATATATATAATGTATAATACGTAGATGAAGACGTGTTAAGACTACGTGGTTCATATGTAATATATTCTAGTGTGCAGAGAATGTATCCAAGCAGGAGTTAACCCTGGCAGGGATGGATAGTCTAATTGAACCAGTTAAAGGACCACCCTAACCAAAGTGAAGAGTCTCGGGGCCGTAAAGTGGCGTGGCGGGCACCCTCTTTAATTCGTTTATTACTCTTATTATAAGCGCCGACGATGAACGACGCTGTTGTGCACAGGCGTAGCCATACGAAAAATTCTTGAAGCATCTGCCTTCCGTATCCAGGATTCTTTTGGATGAAACTGGAACTCGTATAGTGTATGGTATTTTTTTTCATTGTAGAACTCCTGGTGCTGAAATTTATTCGAGATGCCATATGCCGACGAATCTACCCCCTGTAGACAAGAGGTGACTATCTGTCCTGTGCTGGAGAAGCTTGGTGAGGGCGACAGGGGATGAGCCAGAAGTACTTATCTATGCCAGGGGACGAGCTCCAGGTAGCGTGAAGAATTTATTCACCGCGAACGCTAATTTACTTAACCACCGTAACCGAACGTTCGCGCTTACTAAGTGCTTGGTACTGTTCACGTGTTGCTTGGTAAAGACATAGGGAGTTTATATAGTGTACCTGGTGGTAGTACTTCACCCTTATTCAGTAAGGGCTCTCTTTCAAGGGCACGTCCTGGACGAATTGCTCCTTTTGCAGTTCCACTTCCCTTTTGTCTCAGGTTCCTATAGTGTGATAGTTGGAGTAGCCATACTTCAAGTACTCAAGACATTTTCAGCATGGTTAAACTGCTTGTCTTCGTTTCAAGGCTCTCCTCTCGCCTGTCAATGAAAAACCTTATATAGAATACGGACGGGGTAGCAGCGACTGTCCTGTAACAACGGCGGCCATTGCCAGTGTAGCTACGTAACGAGAGAAAATCAAATTAGTCCGAGTTTCGTGTACATATTCATTTAGCTGTACACATAATCGCTGCTAAGGAAGACGCGTCAAGACATGAATCATAGGTTATGTACGTAGCTTCTCATACCATTTTCTATTTCCATCCTTTAATTCATCATACTCTTTTACACGAAACTCCTAATTGTCTCCCTGAGATAGGGTAGATCTAGGTACGCGATAATCCCCGGTTCCCGGCTACAATTTGTCGAAATAACGATTGTATAATTAGACGGATCCAACGGTCAATTAAACTCCCACACCCATTTCTCTTTTAAGCCAACCCAATGGATCGCGGTACTGTCGGCATTTATAATATTATTAGCGCGTTCCAGGTTACATTTTTTCTTTTATTATAAATTATACGTCTGTCAGTCCTAACGTGCGTGTGCGATATAACCTAACTCTTTTACGTAACGACGCCGACGCGAACCTTTTCTGTATTTATCAGATTTCAAAGTAAAAACTGCGCTTTTCCAAAGCCATATTGCTCCTCAGAGACATCTGTCGCAACTGTGACCAACCACGGGTTAATTTATGCTCGCTCTAAACGGCCTACTACTACCCCTTAGTACATTGGAATTATAAAACGCTACATACCTTTGCATAAATGCCTCCAACACCGGCAAATTTACTACCCTTCTCTTAGTTAGGTTAGGCCATCCCCTCTACCTTATATTACGTGTATCCACATAAGCGGTCTTCCTTTGCCCCTACGGGGGTCAATTCAACACCAGTTGCACGAGAGCATAATCGGTGCAATTACGCATGTAAATTTCTGATTCATCCCAGCAATATTGCGTATAAGTACTCGCGTTTGCGTTTACGCATCGCTGAGTGACCTCCTGCGATCACCATACTCTTTATTTATGTATCACGCAGTATCTGTCAGTTAGCGTCTTTAGTTGGGTTAGGTCTGAAAAAAGTGTTAGGTTAGATAATTCTTATATGAAAAATGTCTTGACTGTCCTTACTTGGTTCGGTGCTCTTATTATCTTCGTCAATCCTTTTCGATCTTGGCATCTCTACTACAGGGTGTACTCAAAATGCACGATGCATCAATAGAAAGGTGATACTGGTCGCTTCAAAAGGATTTCAAGATCTTTTGTGCAGTGGCATGTCTGTCGCGCGATGCTTCTCTAGGTAGTTTTGAATTACCAACACGGTGTGTGGCGCCTCAGGTGTCTTCGATCTTTTCATAAGTAAATATGCGGATTCATAGTCTTCATAGAAGTTCCTGAGCATCGTCCTCGTGTATCCAGAGCTACCAGTTCCAATAATATTACATCTTTAGGTACGTGGATACGATTCATTTGCTTTTATCTATTTGCTTCCCTTCAATAATATTTTTACTAACGGCTCGACACTTAAATGCATCGTGCTTTACCTATAAATATTCATACTCGATATTGCACAATGTTTGGATCCTATTAATTATACAATTGTTAAGCGTACAGTATAACGTACCGTTATCGCGTAAACGCAGCAGTTAGTAACTTTCTAGAAAAAAAAAAAGAAAAATGTATATATATCCTACTAGAAGAAGCCAATCTGCATGCGTGTATTTTATTTATGCGAGCAGGTGAAACACGACGCAAAAAGATAATGGCTGAAACAAATACATAACGATTATAACATACGGGCTGATTATCTCACGGTGGACTTTCCATATTGTCTCTTGGCACGTTCGAGAGCAACGCTTCTCTAAGCTGTCAATGTGACAATACGAACTGATAACGATTGTGTCTTCCCACCGGGGTTTCTTTTTTTTCAGTAAAAAAAAAAAAGAACCAGGTAAGAGTGAAATATATTTTTGTTTATAAATTTATTACGTCGATACGTCTCGATCGTTGCAGGAGAATTCAGAAAATCCGAAATTGTCAATGGATGACTTTACAAATGACTAATGACGACTCCCGTCGTGACTAAGTCCGTCTGGTGCGCGTTTATCGCGTCATCAGTTCACCATTTACAATCGTAAATGTACCAGGCTCATGGCAAATGCCGTCGCATCAACCCCATGCAGTGTTCATACTGTACCTACGTCCTCCCTAAATTGCCTAAAGTTAACACCATAAACGCGACTATGGTCTATACGCACAATATGCCACGTTATATAGATTCGCCATGCTCGTTCTCGCAGCATCATCCCTACTATCAGGGTAATTGATTAGAAGCTGAATTTCTATAAGCGGTCCATACCATCCCTTAAACCATATAGATGCACCACCATGGTGTAAATACATGAGATGGAAATACGGCCTCATGTCACGATACGATTTACTACACTTATCAGATCCGTATCAATAATCTTTTTTCTTTTACAGTAGACACGCATTTAACATTAAATCAATAGAATTCTGAAGTATCAGCTATTATTTATAAACAGTCATGATTACTGAGTAATGTCAGCAGATGCAATGACACGTATGCATTTATGATTTGGTCCACCTGTACCATTCTGAAGTATCATGTATTCAAGTAATTGATGGGGTAAAGTATAAATATATATATTTTTTTAATTATATAACATTTCTGTAATAATATATTGATAATAATTGTTTTCCTTCTTTCACAGACTGTCTGTGGTATCAGCAATACAGAGTTCTCCTGAAAACGATTTGAATAATTGATTTTACATTGCGCCAACACCGGGCGACCTTATTTCCCATCGCTGCGTATACTCCACCTACGAGACTAACCTAATGGATTACTCAGAGTTTATTTTTACTTCCACTCTCTCTCTCTCTCTCTCTCTCTCTCTCTCTCTCTCTCTCTCTTCATCATTGTTCTCCGCTTAAGCATGCGTTACTTTCTTCAGGCCGTTGTAAGGATAATCGGTCTACCTAGTATTTGGTGGAAGGACGTGATCCTGGAACTGGCGTATGAACGAGCACACACGTATCCCGTCATTGAGAGACAAGCATAGCCATCCCCACGTGTCCCTATGGCATTTAGCGGGTATTGAATTTCGTACAATAAAGCGCTTTGTGCGGTATCCTCTTACACGGGGCAGGGCGTGCGCGTGCCAAAATGAAAAAACCGCAAAACGCCCTGGGCCATTGTATAAGCCTACGCCATTGCTCCATTATTCGCTCGTTCGCCGCTAAGGTATTTATTACACCGATTTTTTGTTTTCCCTTTACTAATATTTATTTAATACCTTAACGATAATAATTCTCTAAATATTATCTCTTATCAATTATACCTTATTAATCATTCATTGTCTAGTATATTGTTTGTAACGCATCTGTCCCCATGTACCAAGGACTGTTATCATATCTTAACTGCTTCCAGATCCATTGGCAAGGGTTGAAACACGAGATTGTAGATGAAAGATAAAACATCATGGAAGAACCAAGGGGTGGAAACCACATTCGTAAAAGAAAGACGAAGGAATCCTAACCTAGAAAACAGCCACAAGGATACTTCACCATAGCAGATACGCACGTTGGTGCAAAAGGGTGCGTGCACACCTTTTCCATCTGCTCGACCGGATTCGTATCTGTAGGTTTTGACGTCATGGTAAACCGCGAGTCATAATTTTCCCAAAGAAACCATTCAAGAGTGACCCTAGGTATACGCATGGGTATCCTAGTCGTCCTGGACGTCGTAAGCTTTGCTCATAAGATTTTAAACTCTACGTTAAAAGCGTCTTCTCGCAAGATCCGTTTTACGATCAGCTATTTTTTTCTTCTCTCTCTCTCTCTCTCTCTCTTTTACCTGGTGCCTCGCGAACGCCTCGCGGTGACACCAGAGGCAGGTGTTAGGCCCCGTGTGGTAGTCTATTTGTGTTGTCCGCTTGACGTGCGCTTCTCTTTGCCACTACGTACCTACGTTTCTGTGTTGTGCATTTGAAACACGTCGAGAGTCCCGCCATGCGGGCTCATTACTGGCACGAGCCAAGCCGCGCGCGCACGCACTACTCCACCAACTACTGATACCGTAGGTTTAGATAGTCTGGGCATCTCTTATCTATATACTTAGACGACTTTTTTTTTTGTGTACTTAATACGAAGGTTATATACAATTTTATAGACACACGCGTATTTCGTGTGCGTATAATTAAATTTGACAGTCATATGATATGTAATCAATAGGTACTTTGAGGTACCTCAAAGTTTGCATCACGAGAATATTATTAATATTTCTTATTTCCTTGATAAGAATACGAGAGAAAAGGATTTTTGGTAATTTTTCATATCTCGAAATAGAAGTTATGATAACGCAAAATTCTGCGAGATAAAACGAGAAAGGGGTACATTCAGGATTCAGGTTTTGTATATGTCTGTCTTTCTCTTATGCACGTAAACGCTCATAAGCCCCTCTCTCTCACACTCACGGAGGGTATAGCAGACTTCAAAATTCTTGACTTTTTTCGTTCAGCGATTTCGTTCTAGTCGTTAATATGATATCCTGTATCTGTGGACACCTGTACAATTTGTCAAATACGTAATTGCTCGAGGCGTTAAAATTATTTCTGTACGTCTAATAATCGCTTTAATTTATTACAAAAAAAAAAGAAGTCATTATTCCTGTAGCTTCCGTGAGTCGCGACGAAATTTCAATGACTAACGGTCATTAATCTTATGTGCGCAGCACCATACGTCCCACATGTATCGCACTTAGGTAGGTGTTTCACACTTTGGCTATTTGACATTCATTTACAAAGTATTTACAGTCCACAGAGAAGAATGTCCCTAACAGATACATATTAAGACACCCTTAAGGGAAGCCATAACCATCTTTTGCCCCATAAATAAAATTTTACATCAATTTTCAGAAAGGTCCACCTTCCACTAATAATAACAATGGTCCATTCTACGTTTCAGGAATGCTGACCAGCTCCCAGCTGAATTACGATTCTTCACGTTACACGAGCGACTGGATTCTGGAAATAGAATTTTCGAAAAGCAGAAGAAGAAAAAAGAAAATTCATAAAACACAAGGCCAGTCCTGAAGTCACCGTACTACGTACAGGAAACTTTGCCATATGAAGACAAAACGTGTCCTTCACTGGCATACAAAATATTCCTTTTCTAATCGCTTCATCAGTACGATTCAAACGATAAAGTAATTCCCGCCAAGATAGAGCGCATCTTGGTATCTACGAAATTCCACGTACAAATCCATACGGACGTGTCGGGATGTCGTCGCGCATTAGAAGTGGGTTAGGACTTCCAAGGTCAACCTGTCTTCTCGTTACCGATTCCTTTTGCTTTCTTTCCTCGTGCCTGAGACTAGTTTCCCCCGTATCTTCCTTTTCCCTTCTTGGATGCAACCATCGTTCAGCTCCCTATCGCATGCTCTTATGTATATAGATACCGTATGGTTCGTACGTGGATACTCGCCTTGATGCTTGTGGTAAACGCGTATAGCCGGTTAGAGGACGGTCGCGTGCCGTGGCTCCCCCACCCTGTCTTTAAGAAAATCTCATATTTTATGTAGACGCTCCATCTCATTATCTTCTTGCAGATTTTTATGAAATGGTCGCTTCTTGCATCTTGCCGTTCGATGTCTATACTTATATATGCGTATATATATATATATATATAATTATGAAAAAGAAGCATCGAGTATACACTCGATGAGCCAGCACGCATACGCTCTTCCAACTAGGTGCAATCAGCATATTCGAATGACCTCGATATTCATCTGCAATATACGCGAGATTCTTTTTTCATGTAGCGACACGCCTGATCGTTCAGCAACAGCCTTTTCAGTCATATAGGTGGTCGATCGACGTGGCGACTCTTTTGAAGATCCTTGGTTCGCTAATTTTTTGCTCTCTTATCGTTAGCTAAGAACGTGCACATTTTCTTTATTGACTTTTAGTTCTGTTGTTGGATTCAGGCATTGATCTTTATGGTTTTATTAGGCGTGTATGATGTATATATTTTTTATTCATGTGGCTACAGGAGCTCTTGTCCTTAGGGTGGGTGCAGTGGAAAGTTCCTGGTATGTCGGTACCTATTATCTGATCGGTAACTACAGGGGGTACGGGAACGTCTTTAAAAGGGGTGGCAGGGTCAAATCGCAACCCCTTAGAAAATAAATAATATATATCGTCGGTGTCATCTTTCGACGTGTGCACATCCAGGAGCGATTCCTGGACGTGTTCCTGGGTTGCATCTGCCTGTTTCACCCTTTGAATACTACTGATGGAACGAGGGTGAATTTATTTTGCCATTTTTTTTTTTGTACGTTGTTCTGTTCTATTTGTTGACTGTTTAATAGGAATTATGTACGGCAGTAGACGAGGATACATACTTTAAGTTGTACTGCTTGATGCACCTTGTATTCGTCGGTGTCTGCATTCGAGAACCTGTTAGCCAACTTGGTGCCGGTGTTCTGAAGTTTGAAAAAAAAAACCTTTTTTTAATCTCAGAAGCACATGGCCCGTTGACTGGTATAATATTAACTCATAATCAAACAAACTTTTATTAGCGTGAAGCGAATGACGTTTTTAAAAAACTTGCAAAATTTCAATTGAAACCCGATGATGTTGTATTTTCATGGGCGAGGACTTTTTTTTAATTTCGAAAAAGCAGCTGCGAGTACAAGCAGGTGTTTAATGAAATAATAAAAAAGTCATGAATTGTTAATAATCGAAGAGCCTAATACCAATGGCTGCTGGTTACACGTATACCATATTATTCCTAAAAAGCTATTAACATCTTTCACAATAATTTATCATCCATAAGCATACTTTTATTTTTGTCGAAATTTTCTCAAACTCAAAATTCCAATGATCTTCCGATTCATTGATATCCGCTGCCTGTGTAATACCCATAGAGTTTTCCAGTGGCGACCACCAAAGAATTTCCTAAGGTAGAACCATTTCGTCTACGTGGGGGTCCAGCGGGTAGGCACCCCGAAGAAGAAGAAGAAGAGGGCAGACGTTGAGATTTTAATAAATCATTTGCTCGTCCCTAGAAGAAAAAAAAAAAAAAAGAGGCACACTTTGTTGTGACTCGAGACGATAATTTGTCCGCCCATTCCAGCAGTTTGCAAGATTTAAATCCTCAAAGATTCTACAGGCCGACGAGTGCAGGTGCCATTTTCCACGGTAGCAGGTTCATTGCCGATAATAACTCCAAAACTGACCCTTGACCTGGACGCTATCGTTCTTCTTGACCTGTGTTAAAAGCAACTAGGTAATTTAAAATATTTCTATCGCAGCGCCATCTACCTTGTACTATTTCAACTTTTTATTGCCGGGTCAACGTAAAAATCATGACACGTTTTTGCGTCTCAGTGATCGATGAATTCGACACTTTTCATTGGGATCGTCTGATCGATTCTAAGTAATAATATAGATCTTGGCATAATTCGTTAACACATGCTTACAGCAATTACCTAGCCAGGTGAATCCTGTGGGAATAAAAGAAAAATTTCAAGCAGACGGCAACCTACGTAAGTATACAGTACGTAAGTCTGTTGCCTACTGTCCTATGTACCTTGAGTTATGTACGGGTTATAACGTCTAGGAAAAATGTCGCAGCTGCAAACAAGTTACCTATAGAGTGATACCATCGTCCTGTATGACCGTTGAATTCATCTTGAAGCTGCGCTCAAAACTTAATTATCCCGATTAATTCGTATTCGCTTTATTCCTTGATGGAATTTATGGTTTTGCTCGTCGTTCGTTTCACGTTTAATCAGCCGCCTTTGGTAAATGCACTGAAAGTGCCGCTTCCCATGATCATTTCTTTTATTATGTTATTCGCATTCTTGACGGTGAAGATCACTGAGACTGAAGACAAGTCCGAAGCGAGCCTGAAATATATATATATATTGTATATTCGATAAAAATGGACTTTCCCAATTTCCCGTGCCGTGCGACGTTGCTGACTTTACGAAACGAAGAAAGTATAAGGAACGAGTGAAGGAATGAGAAGAAGAAAAAAAAAATAGTAATGCAAGATCGAACAGATATTTTCTTCTTAGCATTCCTTTCACCGTTTCACCCCACACGTATCCTTGCTGTCACTCAATGCGACTCCCGGTATTCACGCACCCTTGGAAAAAGAATGTATACTTTGAAATGTCCTCTAGGTGCCAGAACGGGGACCCTGTGAAGACTTTATTATTATATCCTCGATATCCTGGAATAAAAAAGGAAAGGACGACGAGCACTTGTCTTATCTGATCGGCGCAAGGGCAGATTAATGTGGGATAGAGCCTATTTGAAAAAGGTAAAGGACCTTTTATAGGAATGGTGATGGATCACTAATATGGGTATAGTGAGCCACATATGCAACGTATGGGAAGGTATTGTATCAGCTTGAAAACATACTCGATTTCATATTCAATCAGCGGGTTTCCAAGGTACGTATGAGCTCGAAGAAGTCTCGAGCCACCCGCGATTCCCAGGCGATTAACATCTGTACTAAAGATCTTTTTTTGACAGTTAGCATTGTCCAGGAGTCCACCTTCTTGGAGTCAATGGCACCCTAAGAAAAGTACCACCAGCCATAGTCACCCTCGAAGGAAGGCATAGTGACAAGTATACGTAACCACGTTCGGCTGCCAAACCACCAGGTTGAATGAAGACCTCATCCTCGAGGCCAGGTAGCCCTTTTCTGGTAGGTGGGCCCCTGGTCGTTCTGACCGCACCGCGAAACCGGCTACTAAATGTTTTATTTACGAGGTCCGCTTCGGTGCGTGGAGTAAGTTGTCTTCTGTCGACTTCGTCCTGGATAGCCTTATCTCTCTCTCTCTCTCTCTCTCTTACTCTCTTTCAGGTAGTGGCTAAGCATCCCCTCGAGGAACGGTCAGGAACGTGACAAAGTGACGGGGCCTGTTCTGCACGGTGCGGAATCTGGGTCTGACGCTGGCTTTTCTGCGACAAGTGCCATTGTGCTATCCTGGACTGACTGGGGCGGCATCTCCAAAAGCATCATCCTCCATTTCTTATACCCCGTCTTTCATACGTCTCTTGGGATTCGAAAGACAAGAAGATAGCCCATATACCTTTTCCATGTACATAGACTCTGGATTGTCAAATGCGAAAGTACATATACGTTGACACAGGTGTATATATGCATGATGAGTATCAGTACTATAGATTGAAAGAACGCGAGTGTAATTATTATAAGATTGCTTTTTCCATGTTGCTTTAGTCTCGAGGCCGACAGGTCCTGTCCTCCTGCTCTCCTCTTCTGCTATCCCTGCGAAAAGGACGAACAAAACGGCAGACATTGCAGACAGAGAATATTGGCAACCACGCGGTATAATTGTCTATCAATTATCCTTATGGTAATTAGTCCTTATGGTATCTTCTTGTATCATTAACCAAAATACATTGTATGAAATGATCATGCGTGACGGTTGTGTAAAGGTATGTTAAAATGTAATTCAAAAATTCAAAGTAGATAATGCAAGGACTTCAATACGAAAAGGCTACTTTTATCTGGCTCTATTTACAATCAACCTTGAGGTTCAACTCCTTACTGTAACATAACCTACAATCTTCGTGGCTGTAAAATTCGTCATAGTTTTTCATCTCACTCTTTGTCCACAGGATAAGAAGTCATTATCCGCACGCGTGGCTTCGCAAGAACTTTGCGTAAAACAATGGCGCCTCAATGGCCAAGTTGGAAAGTGACCCGAGAACATAGATAAAATTTCAAAGACGATCATCAATGTCATATATAGAAAATATCCTGAAAGGATAATGTCCGCTGATGATCTTCGATCTTCGTTTGCTTATTGTACTTATTATTACTATTTATTTACTCATTTATTCACGTTCCTTCAGACTTTACTCAAACGGTTTCCTTTGCAGAGGCCGCCAATCGTATTCCAAGAAATGACCAGTGACTATATCCACGGCCTTATTCGAATAAGTTTGAATTATCAATAAATTGCCATGTTGTTAGAGTCCAGTCGTTTGCAAGCAGATGCCGGTCTCGGAGAGTTTACATTGAAACGCGCCCAAACGAGTTACCTATTACTGGAAAATCTTCGACAACAAGTTCAGGTAATTTGAAGCCAGTAGTGATATTTGAAAAGTGTCCTCTTATTTCAATCTTAATCTCATAATTAGATAAGACAAGTAACGACCGTGCCAGTGCGACAAGGACAAACGTTAAAAGATGTCCAGAGACTCGTAAAGGACGCCAACTGTAAGGATTTACGATTTCTTAGCGCAATTACCTATGTACACTTGAGATACATAGTACTGACTCCACTTATATACATTACATGGTAAGTATTACGAGTTCGCAAGTGAAACTTGAATTTACGAGTGTTCAGATGCCTGTTCAAAATTAACAGCCACTTACAAGTGGCGCAGCCACGTCGTTCATGTTTATAAATGAAATCATTGAGTTACTTTAAGGGTATACACGCCAATAAGGAAAAACCATAAGATCATAACTGTTACATATAGTATATCCGTATATACGTCCACCTTGAAGCATTTGAGAATGCATAGGGAATTTTATGTGACAACGTAATATTCCCAGGACCACTCAAAAGCATCAGCCCTTGTCCTACCCTTACGTTGGACGTAGGCGTGTGGACATGGATGAAAAATCCTAACTGGATTTTCATACGTATCCGAAGGGTTTCTAATGGTGTTTTTCTCAAGCTGTTCATTGTCCCCGCTAATGTCGTTATGGCAGCCACAATGTTATGCGTTACGTACGCATTATGCGTTCACCATTCTATAACGTAACCACAATGCTTCGCATCGGTATTCACGGGAGGTTTTTCTGCTCCCTCCTGCAGAAGTAGGCGCGTGCTGGTCCAGGTGCCACATACTTCTCTCTTGCTTGCTTGCTTACTTCGCTTGTCTGACTGTCTGACTGTCTGACTATCTGTACAGCGGTCTGCTCGTCCGGTTGGGCATTGGTACTGAAATCGTGTAGAGTCGTCTCTGTGTCTGCTGCTGCGAACATATGTTTACGGACAATAGATTTGTAGCTGCTACTACTAGATTCTAAAGGCAACAAATATAAAGGATTTTTGAGAGGATTACGTCTCTCTTGATTTACCTTGGAAATTTCAGGAGAAAGAGTTAGGTTGGGTAATATGTAGCCGACTGTAGTTCTTGGTACTGATATTAATAGATATATTGGCATTTCTTAAATGCATCTAGTATATTTATATATATATATATTTTTTCTTATTCTTTGGATTAATCGAGAACCACTTGATTGGCTGGTTTAATGGCCTTAAGGTTTATCGCTCACAGTCTTTTTCTTATCATTTCAGTGGTAATGATCCCAGGGCCTAGTCCAGATGGCGCTTCATCCCTCATTGTTAATCCCAACTTAAGTCCAGATAAAACCGAGGAGAGTCAAGAGGATGGAAGGGGAGTCTCTCCTTCCTCTTCTCTTGATATCACAGACTCCGCCAATGGACCAGGGACGTATCTCGTGTGATATGTGGACAATCGAGAAAGTAGTATCTCATTTGCTAGCTGATAAAATAATATTGAAGGCAGAAAATAAGACTACTTACTGTCTGACAAGGTGCGTGGCTTGATCTTAATTGCTGGTGCGTTGGTTCAGCCAAGGTGAAGGAAAAGATAAAAGGTGAAAAGATGGAAGGTGCCTGAAGATGTTGCTAATAACAGGAAGGAGATTCAGCTTTATAATGCATCTGCCTTGAACGCGGGACTTTGCGAAAAATCGAAATATTTTTGCGCGCGAAAAATTGCCGCTACAGCTGCAACTCGCACGAGTCACGCGACAATACTGTCGTTACTGTAGACGCTTATAGGGATAAATCGTTATACCGATGTAGAATTTATTAGTGAATCTTAAAGACGTGTCATTTATTTCTTAAGGATGCTGGATATTTCTTTGACTCGATTATATCTTGTTGCCCCCTATTATAATATTATAAGAAAGGATGCTGAAGTATTTCTAATTTTTATTTTCTCCATTTCTATAACTTGTGCAAAAATTAAACGTTACCTGAAGTGATTGTTGATGGCAGGTTTCAAATGATACGGAGGCAGCTGTCTTGATTTATTATAATGATTTATAAACTGGTAGTTGAGGATGATTTAAATAGGAGCACGATATTTCATCGGGATTAAATACCTTATTAGATCGTTTATGATAAATGGAAGATCATCTTATCATTATCTTATCAATCTTCAAATGGAGGAGCAACGATCATTTTATGTTATTGATTCTTTTATTTGTTCATCAAACAAATACTATCTACTTTAATATAAAATCATTAATTTATCCTGCATAGTATGCATTGTAACAGGTTAAAGTATATTTTTGTTGTTTTTAGGTTACCAGCTACGTCTCATGGAACCAGTTCCTCTGGTCTAACTGACCTACACTTACCGATCTCCTGGTGCATCCAGGTTGACGAACCTTTGGGAATGACTAGCACGCCCCGGGCTAATTCGCATTCATTCAAGTACACTCACGGTTCGTAAATCAGCACCTTGAGCCTCTTCTTTATTTTATTATTCGACAGGAAGGTCTTCGTGCGTTATACCAGAGCTCTGTGTATACGCATATGGGGCACTTGTCGTTCCACTTACCTTTGCTTTTAGGTGTGAAAATTCTTCTGGTTATTGGAAGCGTCGCGACGCCGATTCTTAGTACCAAAGTGACGTTTTACCATTTAACGATGAATTTTCCCAAGGCACCCTATACGCCTTGGTACTCGAGTACTTTTAAGGTACCCCAAACACCCTTCGAATTGGCCGCTGGATACAATAACTTTTACTGCGTCCCTGAAAGCTGCGGTACTATCAAGTACTCTTGAGATTGGTAAGCTTCATATGATTTTGGAGTACCGTAAATTCTGTAGGGTTAAAAGAAATAGGGCGATTTTGAAAAATCTGGGATTTTTTTTCTTTTTTTTTTATAGAAACAAAAAGTCAAGTTGCTGATTTGACTGTTTCAAAGTAAATCCAACATGGCGGAGTGTTACTGCAGTGTTAACGTGAGTATCAATTTTCTTGTACGGTTTGGAATCCTGCAATTACATCGCGTATATTAATCGATATCCCGATCAATAACGTATTCGATCATATGATCTGTTATCTCAAATCATCTTAATACGTAATACCTATCGACCTCGTAAAGGTAATACGCATGTAACGTCGTGAATAACCCTCTTGCCACGTAGGGGGTTCTCGTTAGTACTTGAATTTTTTCCCATATTCCTAAGGTTTCGCTCGTCTGTACCTTATGTTATGTACTTACCCCATAGGCCACCCCATAAAACTTTTTCTTCATCCCTCCTACTGTTTGGACAAATTCGATTTTATCGTCCTTCCAACTCCTAGGGACTTTACTCGCGAAAAATACACTAGACTTTAGTTCCCCATCTCGAGGAGTGATCTATTGATCCTCGACCTGGCTGCTGGTCGTTACACTTTTCTATTTCAAAAGAGTCGAGGACTGACAAAATCCATTGTGAATTTGCGGTATTTACCAGAATTCTTCAGCCCACATAGTCGTATCGTTTTTCTTACGAGGGGGTTTGGTTGTAACCGGAAATTAGCCTTATTCGACAGGTATTCCCGTTTACAGTAAACCCACGTATCTTTTTTTTTTTTTCTTTTTCTTCAATATAATCAATCATGCGTAAAATATTCAAAATGCTACATACGTCATCCGTACGTGCTAAATGTCCAGCCGGACTTTTCAGAAAAAGTATATGAAAATTCCATCACTGAATTTACTTCTCATCTTTCAATTTGACAATCGATTCACCGGATGTGTTCATACGAGTAGAAATACTTATGGCTAAAGGAAAGGTATTTTTTCTTTTGATATATTTTTGTGGTCTTTGGCTTCTTATCCGTCTAACCGATATTTTGAGGACGCGTCGCGACGGTACGCGTAGTAAGTATATATACGGGCCTATTTGAAGGCTTCGAGTATTCTTAGGGGTGTTTTTTTAAATATACTTGTTGCACAATGTAATACTATCCCCATTGTACGACGACCCTTGAACTGTCTTTAATGCGAAACTGAGCACGAGTAACCGTACCTATAACGCACGTAGCGTGTATTATTTTTCCATGAATAATCCTTTTGTTGTGGACGCGCACTGAGACTGGCCCCGAAAGAAGTCCCATTCACATGACTGTCCTCGGTACAGATGATATATTTTCTACATAAAAATATGCCCAGAAAAAGGACAATAATAAATTTATGTAAAACTCAACAGAGTCAGGGACTATCAATTTCCTGGATTTTTCCTTCACCCTCAAATATTTTGGCACGCGTCCCTCGAAAAACCTGGCCTCGTTAGCGTCCATTGTCCAGTTTACAAGAGGCGTCGGGTCGTCGTGATACTGAAAATTTATGCCGCGTACGCAGATGCAAATATTTAACGTTGCGTGGAAATCCTCGCTATTTCTCTATGGATAGAATTAACCTAAAAGGGGAGCCTTCCTTGCTGTCACGTAAGTACAAGCCATGTTTATAATTTCACATTGTTGCGCATTTTCACGTGAGGTACGATGTCATTTTATCAATATATATTAGAGTCATTGTTTATTTATATTTTTCTTCTAATTAATCTCAGTCGCTTCGGCACTCGTACGCAGACACGTAGGCGATTCCGAACAAATTTCGTTAGGTTAGAATTGACGCTTTACGAGTAATGCCGCGTTCACAATGGCTCTGAAGTGTCTTTAGTGCACAGTAGCAGCTCAATAGAAATGCTCACAAATGCACAGCAGGACGTCGGGCTCTCTTTCTCTCTTTCTCTCTTGAGATTCGCTACTCGATACGAATGTTACACGGGTCGAATAGCTAATGTCACTCTCGACGTTCGGAACCCGTCGTACTTTTGGTCAATAGCTTTGAGCCCGGCTGGAATTTAATATGTTTATTGCTGTGAGAATGTTGCGCCAGGTTTGACGGTAGATTTTTATCTGCTTTTCGCTTTCAGAAGACTCTCGGTTAACGAGAGAAGTTCGAAAGTTAGTTTTAATCGAGTATATTATATATAGTCATGTATACAACAAGATTGATATTAATTTTTTTTTTTTTTTCCTTATTCACGAACGTCACACGATGAATTTCAGTTGGTGAATCTTTAGAACCTTTTTGATTCAACCATTACAGTCTTTTTCTTTTTCCTTTTTTTATTCGATCTTTCTCGTTCGCTCGTATTATAAATAATTCTTTTTTCTCTTGTATATTTTTACGGTCGTAAAGCAAAAGGTATTTTGTACACACTGTATAGGTATTTTTATCTAAATGGCCAAAGATCCTTTCGTTTAGTCAGTAAGTATCCTTTTCAATGTGAATTTATTAAGAGGGAGCAGAAGAAATGGGATCATAAAATATTTTTACAACCTGAGAATTCGAAACATGGTCGCTCAACGTGTCTAGCGTACCGTACAAATTTTTATCGATTTTGATTTTTAATAGCCTTTAAAAGGTATCGGCTTACATCTATGAGAAAAAATTCTTTTTAACTTGTTGTTACAAGGGTGAAAATCTTGTTGTAAATTATTTCAGACGGTTATACGAATTCTGGTGGATACAAGAGGACCAGACGAGTAACGGAGTGAGAATAGACAATTTAATTTGAATCGATCAGTAGGACACAAATTTTTCTTGAAAGCATCTGCAAGTTCTGCTATCGGTAAGTTATTCAAAAATGCCTCTGTTTACTTTAGTATGAAGTAACAGTAGAAAGCAAAAGAACAGGGAGAAATCTGGTTAAGTATAAACGTTATGCCCAATTTTTGGAATATGATAAGCGAGTTATACCATTAAGAGCATACAGTACAAACTATCAAATTTGTATTGAATTGTGATGTAAGTTTCATCAGAAAAATAGTCCCGCTTTTGATTTCTACGCTTGGATACAGTGCAGCCATCTATGGGGGATTTTCGAGAACTACGTCGAGAGGTAGCCAGAACAACCCTATACTGGTAAAATCAGTAAACGCCCTGAACTACAGTACTTGAGTTGAGAATTTCAAATAATCAATAAGTTTTCGTGTCGGCAACCTTATTCGTTCGTTTCGTCATGAGTTTACGTAGTGTGAATATTGAAAGGAGCAGAGACAGCTGTTATTGATAACAAGAAATCAATATTATTTCAATCAGCCACGCAAAGTAGCAAAGGAAAAAGAAGTAAAATCTCGAAGGTCCAGCAGCCAGTAACGATTCCAAAGGATAAAATGAACAGGAAGGAAGTGACAATAGTGCCTGAAGATAGAGAAGAATCACGGTAAAGTAAATCACGCAAGATCCAATCAGAGCAACTTTTTCCAATAATTAAACAATCGATTTATCTCAATATTACATATTTACAGAAAAGCCGTGATGACACGTGCTGAAAATGTGGTCCTGAGTATGCTACATCAAATATCCCAAGGAAGATGTCCCGAAGTGTCCTATCCCACAGGAGATACTGGGACCGGAGACTGTGCAGAATCCAAAGATAACGAGACGCTGGACCAGTCTGAATCTTACAATGCGGAAGCAGGACAGTCACGGGATGTCGATGAATCCAGTGAAACGATGACAGATGACAGAAAAATGACTAGGGTGGATTTTAGCTGTAAACGAAGCAGGAATAAATTAACGCTAATGACTACTGTGTTATCGCACGCTCATCGATTGGCGATAAACGGTGACGTCATAACTCGCAGATCACTCTATTACGATCTAAAGTCTGAATTTACTCAAGGCTTAGCACCGGAACAGAGACACGTTGATAATTCGGTGAACCACGTTGCCAATTTACTAGGATGCGCACCCTGGGACTTGGGTCAGTGCTTATCGATATTTAATTAGTCAGAAATAAAATGCTGAAGAAATTTATATCAGTCTTAGCCTCTTTATTTTTTTATAGGTTTCATTGCTACTGGCAAGGGATTGGTTGCTGGTGACCTCACGCTTGAAATTGGATCCAAGGAATCTGTAGATTGCAACGTGAGAGGTGGAGTCGTCGTACCACAGATTTTTTCAAATTTGAGAAGACTTCGGACAAGCTCAGACTTTGTATTAATTATCGAGAAGGATTCTATTTTTCAAAAACTCATCGAACAAGATTGCCCACGTTCTCTGAACTGTATCCTGATAACCGGTAAAGGTTATCCTGACGTCTCCACGAGAATGCTGGTGAAGATACTTTGGGAGAAATTGAAACTACCTGTATATGCTCTGGTCGATGCTGATCCATACGGAGTTGAGATCATGCTTGTTTACCGGTAAATTATTTACTTGAAAGAAAATTCCCTATTTTTTCCTCTAGATATACTAATAGTCACTTTTGGCACTACAACTGAACTTGCTCCTGGAACTATTTCCAGATTTGGTTCCAGCACCTTGTCCAAGGAGCATAAGCTCTTGGTCTGTCCTGGTGTTCGTTGGTTGGGCATTCATCCCTCTGAGTTAATTGCCTTGGGGGTGAAACCAACCCCCCTCACTAATGCAGACCGCTTGAAATTGGCAGCACTGGAGGAACGACCTCACGTCAAAGACTTCCTGTCGCGTGAACTTGACGCCATGAAGAGAGGAAAAGCTGAAATTGAAAGTATAGCTAGTTTCTCATTACAGTATCTAAGCAGTGCTTATATCCCATCAAAGATAAAAGCAGGACAGTATCTGTAAGTTCACAATTAATTAAATTCATCTAAATCAGTATGATCATTTATTAATATAAAACTTCCTTCTTGATTCTCTTATTTCTCTTGGTTTTTTCTTTTTTTTTTAAATTCACAATTATTCTTTCACTTGATCAGACTTGACTTCCGTTATACCATCATCCAGCGTTATGAGTTCCGGTACTTTGCGATAAAACCCAAGAAATATAACGCTCGTACTCGATGATTCTCTCTGTAGCTTTATCTTGTCCTTGCCAACCGGAAGTTCCATACTCGTACAAGTTTTGGATCGCGTTGCGTAAGGATGATCGTAACGACTTGTCGCAGGACAATACAATAAATATAAAATTGTCATTAATCGTTAATAATATTTAAATCTTCGTTACAATCGCACTTACCTTTTCTTCACAATTTCATAATTATAACATGACAATTCTTTTTCACCTTGTTGCAAAACACCATTCGTGTACATTGCATTACGTTTTCGTCCCGACCGTTGTGCAACCATGACTTTAATAAATATAAATAAATAAATAAATAAATAAATAATATAGCACTGAATTAGTTCTCAAAGAATTTTCCAAAAACTGTCCAGTGTCAAGTGAGAAGTCAATACTATTAATATTAGTTCAATTACACTGTTGTCCATAGCCAAAAATTGCATTTGAAAATTTATCCAGTTTCTTGTCAAGTTTTTTCGTTTCATCTGAAAGTAGCAACGAACAAAAGAGAAAAGTCATTCATGATTTTTTTTGTCTTCCGAATAAAGGCTTGGACGGTGATAGGTTTTGCAAATAATTTAATTAATACTTTAATTATTATTTTTTTTTTTTTTCAGGTAATGTAACAGTTTATTGAAAACACTTTGTCCGCCCGATGCACGGGGCTGAGCCTCGCTGATATTAAAAAACGCAGAGTCTTAATAACATGATTATCTTGTGGGTGTTACATGGAAGATAACTAGTGCCGTCCACAAAATCGGCAAGGTGCCTTTGTGTGTTATATGTATCTACATATAATATATACGTACGTATATATTACATATGCATATATAATATATATGTATAACATAATCGCGCGATCCTATAAAGATGGCGATATATCAATTCCCCGTATAACGTCTCCAGATTGAGAAACGGACAATTATCTGGAGGTCAACAAGACAGGAGTATTAATAAATATCCCAAAGGAGGGAAAGAGAAAAAATTCCATCTTTTTTTCTCTCTTATTCTTTTCTTTTTTTTTTCACCTACATTCAACAACGTACGATCGCATAACTAATTGACCAGGAGTCCCTTTGATGACGTCAAAACGAATAAGGATCACGAAGATCCGAGTACATAGTACAGCTTTTTACCGATTTCGTGGACACGTCGAATTTCTTTTACTTTATTAATTTTTTTTTCTTTCATTCTCTCTCTCTCTCTCTCTTACTCTCTCTATCTCATCGATTATTCTTTCACACTGTCTATCGCTCGCTTAACATTGAATTTCCATGAATTTTTGTGAATTGGGTATCAAAGGGGCAAGGGGTGGGACGAGGGGGAGTTTTATGGGTTAGGGAAGTGGGGTGTTTAACACTAGCGACGATATACGTTACCAAAAGCTATAGATATCCCTATGCGCTGCTACCAAAGATTTTCGTGTAATAATTCATAATTTATTTTTTTTTTTTGTCAACTTTCTCCTCCACCCTCTTACACAACAAGAATTTTTCCTTTTTCTCGTTGCCATTTTCTTGTTTTTTTTGTTTTTTTTTTTTCATCTCGTTCAATCGTTATCCAATATCTACCCTCACGTTTAGTTACTCAATTTGTGGCGTTAATTATAATTAATAATTGATTGTAGTTCTTACTCCTTTAATCTCGCGGGCTTTATAGTTCCGTCCAGCGCCACCCACGGTAATCGTGTCTCTCCGATCGAGGATCGTTTCACGTATCAAATGTAATTTTAATAACGAATTTGCATTCCGAATCGATCCTTGATCCAAGATCGTACTTGATCTCTTATATTCCTCTAAATCATTTTCCTTTATCTAAATTCTCTCTCTCTCACTCACTCTCACTCTCACTCACTATCTATCTCCAGTCACTAACGAATCCTCACAATATTTAGTAGTTTATTTATTTTTATTTTTTTTTTTTTTCAGATCGTCCTCGCGTTTCTGCAATTCTATCTTTTATTATATTCTCCGAACGCATCCTTTCTCCTCTTCGTTTTTTAACGCGCAACGCAAACTTCATGGAATTATCGCTGGTGGTTGACGCGCATGCGCGCAGGTTTGACTTATTTAATGAATTAACATTTACACCAAAATACCATGCGGCATAGTGTCATTACATTATTGGCCGTTCATCGTGAAGCGCGGAGAAAAAGTATTCAGAGTCGCTTATTAGATAAATGCCATGTTCTATTATTGGTATTAACGATATAATCGGATAATAGACTAATTGATTGATCGGATTTACAAGGCAAGTATCGTTACAGGAACACCGGTGCTAGTTCATTGAGCGTCACTGTAGGTGGCGACACTTCACGACGTCCGGTTATTTTAAATATTGGAACAACAATCTGTTTCTCATCATCATCATCATCTTTCACACTCTTTTTTCCCTCATATATATATATATATATATATATATATATATATCGCCACGGTTTCACACGAAGCGCTCAACAGTAATTATTTTATTTATTAATTTCCTTCAATTTACTTGTCGTTCTTTCTTTCTCTTTGTTTTTTATTTTATTGTTTGATTAGTTGCACTAGCCTTGATTGTCGGCATATAAGGGCTGCTGGCACAGCGTGGCGTGTACACCTCCATTTTTTTTTTCTTCTCATCGAGTGTATCACCCTCGAGAGACGCTCGAATTCTTTATTTCATTCAAAGGCAAACGCGCCGTCGTAAACAGTGACCGCGCCCTCGCCGGAAATTCGTTTCTCAAACTTGACTGTGTATTATTTCTCATGCACTTGTCCCCTATCTCTCTCTCTTTTCCTCATGCAAACCTTTTTTTTTTGCCGAAACTTGGCGACATCCATAACTGAAAAATTTCACCCTGAAACATTCACGTATGAATTATAGCTAAGCGAGGCCGCCATTATTAAATTCCTATCTAATTTATACTAGCAGAACTCTCGGTGCCGCCATTTTACTCGTACGCTTCGCATCCCTTATCTCCTTCCAATAAAAGCCATCGACCACTTTGTTTTTTTCGTAATTATGCGAAACGCGAATTTTTATATTTCTTTTCCTTTTAACCCTTTTCACGTTTCCCCCTCCGCGTGAAAAATTCATCACATCCGGCGAAAAGGCGGACAGTGACGTCGCATGTTACCCAGGATGATTAAGATGAGCTATTATTTACAAATACTTGAAGGAGGGGGGGGATTTAGGATGAGCTAATGGGAATTTTTAAAGGAGGGGGAAAAATTCTCTCTCTCTCTCTCGATCGCTCATTGCCTTTCTCACCCTATATATAATATATATATATATATATATATAACATTATTATACATAGACTAGGCAGCAAGCTGTACAACATAAATTTGACGAGTTTTTTTTTTCGATGAGCAGGCATTTATATAAGGTAATTAGGGGACTGGGGTGGCAGGGGGTAGGGGGTAGGGGGGGAGGGGAGAGAGCACGGTAATCAGAGTATGGAGAGACTTGATAACGTGAAATATGGGATATTACCCTTTGGAGTATTTAGTGCCTTATTATCAGACTCTCTATCTAGTGGTGACTCGACCGTACTACAGTGACATTAGGTATAGGAAAGATTTATAATGACGCAAGGCAGATATACACAACGCTATAACAATATTACTCATACAAACATGATGAAATTTTTCATAAGATTTTTTTTTTTTTTTATAATTTCGTCACTTTATCAGTAAGAATTATTTGCTATATCTGACAGGGGCCGCGAGGGGGAGGGTTTGGTGTTCGTATCAATTAATTCGTCACTAAGTATCCTGGTATTCGCTCTCTCTCTCTCTCTCTCTCTCTTTTTCTTAGTTTTTTTTTTTTTTTTAGATTTTCGTACGTAAACACACATAGTCTCATGCATCCTCGTTAATTATTTTTTAGGCTTCCAAACTTTAGGCTCCAAGCTTTCAGGCTTTCCATTCATTTTTTTATTTTTAACTTAGCCGGGGTTGAATTAACTCGCAAGGGGTGATTTGCTGGCTACTCAGGGTAGGAGAATGAGTTTTTTTTTTTCTGCGTCAAAAGGTAAATTTTCTTTTTTCATCGTCCAGCCAGTATGGTACCTACGTTAGAACGACGTGCGTTTGGGAGCTCGGCCGATTTCTCGTGTGGTTATCCTAAGGTCAGCAGGTAGATGCACAGTATCGGTAACGATGGATAAATCGGTTTGAGGCACTAGGAGGCGTCCAGGGCGAGGCACTCGGCAAGGAAGTCCTCCATGGAACGATAGGCGTGCTCGAGGACTCCTGATAGGGCGTGATCTTCATCCGCATAGCTCTGAGAGGAATCAGAGACAAGTACTTTGATAAATTGGTTCACCAGGACCAGGTGGTGGTTAGGGCCAACGTCTTGATGGACAATTCTTGTGCACAAATAAGGTTTTCCGAACCTGTTGATGCTCACCTGGTATCTGAAGATGACACCAGCTTCTGCCAGAGCCTTTGCGAAAGCTATGCCATGCGTGTAAGGCGCTGTGAGGTCTGCTAGACCATGAAGAAGGTAGAGGCTGTGACTTGGTACTAATCTTGCCCTCTGAGTCAGGTCAGCCTCCACGTAACCCTTGTAATTCTCTGCCGGAGCGCCCAGAACTCGTTCCGTGAAGGCAGAGTCTGATGACGTAGAAGAAAATTAAATATGGCGATTAACGAGGTTGGTTCGCTTATATGCTTACTGTAGTATAACCAGTCTGCAATGGGGTTAACGGCCACGCCGCATTTGAAGACATTTTGTTGACTCCCAAGGACCATGGCGGTTACGTAGCCACCGTATCCCCAGCCCCAGACTCCTACCCTGGACTCGTCCAGGTATTTGAGCGTGTCCAGGAGATGCCTCAGGACGGTCAACTGATCCTGGACCTCCACGCCTCCGATTCTTCGGAACAGAGCACGTTTACCCTGACCCCGGGCACCGCGTACGTCGAGTCTCACGTAGACGACGTCGTTGTGACTAGACATGTAGGTTCCCCAGTCTATTCTGAACTTGTCAGTGACTGCTTCGCTACCTGGCCTACCGTTCACCTCGACCAGGACCGGAAACGCCGCGTCCCTGAGCTCCTCTCGCCAGGATGGAGGCAGTAGAAGCTGTACTTGTGCTCTCCACCCCTGGGGCAATGGTATCTAGAATAGTAATTGATTTAGCAGATCCTTATTCATCCATGTTTCTATGATACAAGTTAAACCAACCTCGAAGCTTCTTCTAGTTGGTAGCGCCAACTGTGAGAGTCTATCCGCCCTCTGTATCCTGGTGTCATAGAGAACCCTAACCATTTTATGGGTGGTCATTGAATGAACGCCGGCTAATGGAAGTCCAGGACCTTCACAGTGAAGTACATAATAACCCTGACCACCGTTCTCCGAAGGAGGACTAACGGAGGCGCTAAAGTGCGTGCAATTAGTGTAGTAAAACCTAAAACAGACCATGATCGGACCATGCGCGTTAGTTGTTTGTCTATTTAATATCCATCCAGCTTCCTGTCTTCGCGACTTACCGGCTACTCCAGAGAACTTCCCCCAGCTCACACGTGACGCAAAGAGGTTCCAACCTTCGAGGATCGTCCGTGGTTGGATCACGCACCACGTAAAGATGCCTCTGTCCAGGTCGTCTCTCTCGGGTGGCTAAGTAGTAAACTAAATGGGCCTGAGTGTCCCAAGCAAGTATCTCACTCACCTGTGAACACGCGACGACCAGTTTAGTGATTAATCCTAAAAATATGATCTTTCATCAATAACAATTCTAACGATCATATTTTTTCACCTCGTAGCGACCATGCGAAAGTACTGCTATCCTCTGCTGCGTAAGCGTCACGTGTTTAATATGAGTAAAATGCTCCTGGCCACCTTCCTGTACAGCCGCCAGGAGCAGAAAGCTATCACCGTCTGGCGCGAAAACCGGATGTGGCTGAGCATCTAACCACTGTCCTTCCGGTGCTCTTTCCGAGTGCGTCTCCTCGCACTCCCAGGTCGGTGAACGGCAGCCTGAGACTACTGAAAGATTCTGAGACCTCGTCATCCATACTACAGCTATCTGAGCAGAATCATGGCCTACCCATCCAGCAGAGATCAGATAATACTCTCTGAAAGTAATATAATGATCATCGATACATCTTTGATGAAAATCATCTGAACTGAGGTAATCGCTTATCACCACTGATACGATAACCCGCCAGTTACTGATTCAATACTCACTGTCCATCCAAAACAGGTGGTGGCTTCAATTTGATCCTAGCTACAGTGGCATTTGTCGCATTGGCAGCACTGGTGTTGTTCAGATCAATCATCCATAGTTCCACTTCAGGATTGGGTGAACCTGGCGTTGGATATCTGACAGATCTAGACGGTGGAAAGAAGCCTCTTCTAGGTGAACTGAGAGGACTAGCACTAGCGCCATCTTGACCAATTTGAGCACCGAACCAAGGGAACTCCAGGGCGGTGACTTTGGTATCATTGAAGCTGGCGAATAGGATATGTGATCCGTCTGGACTTGGCCAGATTGCTTCCGGACGCGGCAACACCTCCTCCTGGTACAACCAATCAGGCACCCCGTTGTAAATAATCCCTGGTATCCCGGTATCTGTGATACGAGTATCGTCTGGCGCTGAGGGTGTTATCCTCAGATAAATATCATTATCGGATATCATCAAGAGCGCCGTGGTATTGCCGAGCCAGGCTGCATGCTGCAGTCGACTCTGTTGAATCCTCGAGGAAGCGTGTAATCTGAGAGGGGTGTGGTGACTTAAAAAAAAAAGACAAAATTATCTCAAAAATTCTTAACACAAAATCCAAATTCCATTACAAAAAAAATACTCACTCATTGGTAACATCATAAACCGTATAATGGGCCGTGAAAGTGTGACGGAATACCTAAAAGGAAAAGTAGCTCAATAAACTTCCTTAGAGCCTAATTCACTCACGCTTTCTCTAGCGTTATCAACTTTATAGATAATCCATATAAAAGTTATAGTCAGACTCTGAGGTAATCTGGTCGATTCAAAAGTAACGCTATGTATGATTCATTCCACAGAAGCTCCAGGACGAGTTCGCACGGTTCTTCGCCAGCCATAGAAATTGTTATTCGCACTCGTAAGAGCATAGAGGAAGTAAAGGATAACGAGATGAACGAGTACGTCTTCCAGTGTTCAATGATAACGACAGTGATGGTAATAGAGTCAGTATAGAAACTACTTGGTTCAACAGCAGCAGCATGGATCATACAAAAAAAAAAAGGCAAAAAGAGGTAAAAATAGAAGCCGCCGAACGTATAACGTTTTAACGCTAGAATCCGAGTGATGTTTAAAAGCCTTTTAATCAGGCCGACCGTTTATCGTTCATTCAGGATTAAAAGCAGGGAAGCACGAGACCTGGTCTATAGGTACCAAGGGTGGTAGCAAGGTATTCCCCTGGAGTCAAAGAAGGAAAATGACCATGAGGATTCTGCAATACATATGCAAATGAAATAAATTGGTAAGAGCACTGGGTCCAATGAATCTATTTACACGGCTTATGCTCGTAGAAGAGCTAGAAGTAATGTCGCAAGTCCCAATAATAACAGTCCCAGTAAGCTGAACATTATCCAGGATGGATGAAACCAGCCTATTACTTATTCCTTCCGCTAAGTGGACCCAGGGCGAATTCAACGACAAATCCAAGGTACCAAATTCCTAATAAGAGAATGGACTTACCGGTTTAACATTGTGCTTGAAGAGTACGTAGCGTAGATCAGAGCTGCATTGATAACCCTGGACATTGAGTTGCCTCTGTAAATGAAAGCATTTAGTGCTACTGATGAACAGCCGGAGACACATGATTTCTTTCTGTGGATGAAGATGGGTAAATAGTTCGACAGGATATACGAAGTGTCTGACTATAATAAAGCCTGGAAGGACGACATAGTCCTTTCTGATATAGAAGAAGGGCGGATGATAGTTCAGCTAGACGACGACGTGGAGTCTGCGTCTTCCGGTAGTGGCAGAGCGCGAGAAGGTTTATGACGGTCTCGCGAAGGCCGCGTGCCTTTTCGTGGGGATGGTTTGTGCCGTCAGAGGGTGAAAGAGGAGAAAGGGGGGTGTACGTGCGTACGTGTGACGCGAACGTAAGAGTGTCGTAGAAAGAGTGGTAGTAGTGCGGATCGGTGACGCGGGCGCGGCATCCTGGTGGACGCCAGATCGCGTCGGATCAATGCCGCCCCACGGTTTTCGCTTGTTCTGGTTTCCTGAGCCGAGAGCGAATCCTGGCCATAAGGGATGAGGATTTGGAACTCGTCCACCAAGCTAGTAGCTACCCTTTACTATACTCACAGCTATGGCTACCAACCTTCCCCCCTTTCCCTCATTTTCTCTTTCTCTTCTATTCGATTCCAGTCGGTTCTCTCCCTTGCTCTCTTTCTCCACAAGGGTAGCAAACTGACTCACCCTCTTACACAGTTGAGATCAATCACCCTGTGTTTCCGTATCCGTGGCTCCTCCATACGTTTGCCACTTTTCTACATGTATATACCATTTGAGCTTGTATAAAGAAATACATAGATATTGCTACCTAGTGCAATATCCCTAGTCCCGGTCAATCCTTGCAAAACCACCCTTACAATAGCCGTAAACGAAAACACTTTGCATGCTCTCGGGCATTCTCTGGCAATCCCTTAGACAGCACCCACTACCCTCGCTCTTCTACGGCTGTTATAAGCTTGTTTTACGCTGGAAATCGCGTGTAGGCAAATTCTCGATGCCTCCCCCCAAGGGAGGAGGGTGGAACGATCCTAACGTCGCGAACGGCCGAAAACGATTTTACTGCTATCTGTTTGTAAAATGGCCACCTAAAGAAACAATCTCGACATTCTCCAAATACAGTCACGAATGAGCATAGCTATGCTATGCAAACAGTTACCGAATACTATATCTATGTCTATAAACAGTGTTAAATTTTGGCACGTTGTTTATGCGGCACTCGAGAGATCCAGTAACTTATAACCTAGTAGCATCGCTTACATAAATCTGTCTACGTGATTTATCGAATCACAACTTAACCCAATCAGAGATTAATTAGGGACAGTGTCTGTCTACTTGTCTAACTAGTACCTCTGACGACAAATAGATAATCCATTATCAGTCAAGTGGTATATACGAATGTACTATAGCCTCTATACATAAATACAGTGTCACCAATTAGGAGGTAACGATTGAAAAGAAAAGAAAAATCGATACAAGCTGTAATATTTTTAAATTATCAAACTTATTGAAAACAACTGTTGGTGCAATGGTGGCTTAAGATATAACACGTGTACAGTCTGTATCGTTATTTTTATTTTCTTATCGTTTCCACGCAATTTCCTCGAGTCGATGCTCTAAAAATAAAATTGCGGAAACGAGTGGCGAGGATGATATCGCGTTCCCGTGTTTCTGGGTGCGTCGCGTTTGGGTCGCGGACATGGAGGAGAATATATATATGTAGAGGTGCATATATTTAAAATAAAAATCTTTTTTTTTTTTTTCTTATAACACGATTGTCCACGTCTGGTGAAATCGTATGGGAATGCAAGAACGTCCTGGGACGTTCTAATTGTTCCTTTACACGAGGGATGACTCAATGACGATACGTACAAGGGTGTGATTGGAAACGAGAAGAGAAACGGAATTGTTGGAGGTGTCCAGGAGAGCCAGAGAACCATCGTCCGCTTGGTAGACAAACTTGTCATGAGAAATCCAGGCCGGTGGTAAGCGATGAGGTGTCAGGTCTCCGCGAAGGCACTCTTCCAATGTCAATCTTCTTCCACTCCAGTAGAGGAGCTCGTCGACGTAACTAGAGGATTCAGGATCGTCCGTTAGGAACGAGTAAGAAATATAAATTAAAAAACAAAAATCTTTTTTTAACCGAACCATTTATAATTGTAGTATTTCTTTTTTCCTAGGAGAGTCAAAGTTCAAAGAGGATACTTACCCAAGGAGGTAGATGGCCGTGACGATTCCAGCTATAACAAGTCCAATAACCAGTAGAGAGAAAACTATGCTCCTCCAATTGTGACCACCCTCGGCGTACGTCAAGTCCTGTAATGGTAACCATACTTGATGAAGGACACTTATCTATTATCTATTAATACATTAAAAGCTTTTAGCATTTTCAACGAGCATGCAGAGTGTGGACGCAAAACGAGGTACCCTGATACACCATGGAACTAACTAAGTTTCCATTGTTGATGATTCACGTGTAACATTAAATCTTTGAAATCATACTTGGTCCAGATAGAAACAGAGTCCTTGAATCCTTTGGATATATTTCAGTCAGGAAGAGGACTGACACCAAAATCGATACTCGTAGGGATCCAAGCAACTTGGCTAAATGGCAAGGATGAAACTGGTCCCTTGATATTCGCCATTAACGCATAATTGTACTAGGGCTTATGACCTTTGACAAGTTTAATGACCCTGTCGAGATCTATCTCACGTACCCTACAGTAACATCGGGTCTTCCCACAGCTGGTTCCACGTGCACAGTACACTGGTGCATTACTGCAATATGCAAGTCGACTTGGTCACATTGGACTAAGTATGAAACACACTTGGCTCATGGTTAATGCTCGTTACCATAGGATTTGGTGTGACCAAACGCGTGTTCGTGTAACTACATAAGCTGGTACATATAGTATAAAGGAGTTAGACGTCGCGACGCCTTCGTACAGTCGGAATTGAAAATACAAGACCGCATCCGATCAGATTGTTCCTACTGACACCAGCATGGGATTGGTACCTACTCTTGGAATTTTGGCGAACTAAACAGGTTCCCTGGTGACCTCGTGTTGATTTACATCAGGATCACTGTCGTTTAGACGAGTGGTCGATATGTTAAGGGAGATCAGGATGCAATCGGTAATCTAGATAGTAGAGAACGTCTCTATTATATCTTCCTATCCTTAGTTTAACCACCCAAGGAGCATGATCGTTCGCACTGGAATAGATTGCGTATTGACAAACGATTGACTTCCTCCGTGAACTCAGACCGTAGCAGAGCAGCAATTGGCTGGCATCAGGCTGTAATCGCTTTTCGACGACTTGTTTATCACGATTAATATTGCTGGGTTATATGCCGCAGGGACCTGGAGGATTTTCTACAATGGCAGCGGTTTGATGTCGATGCTTGTACCACTGCGCTAAGGTCTCTTACGTCACTTGGATACTGTTGGATTTTGGTAGCTTGGAACTTGTGGTATATTGAAGAAGGAAGGTCACTGTGTTATTCTATTGAATTCGTCATACATAAATGACCCTTTGGGATGAAGGAAACACTATGCTAACGTTCATGGACTATCGAGAAGTGCATATCCTGATATTTATTTTTTCTTCTTTGGAACGATTAAATTTATTTCTTGAATTTATAGAGGTTTCTGGCTATCCAGAGTAAAGTGAGAGGCTTTTTGAGTTTCCATAGACAAATGTGACAGACATCTGTAAGTTGGTAGAGTTTTAATATAATTCTTAGTGTCTTTCAAGAATATTTATAAGGGTTAATAAGATGTAATTTTTGCAGGACATTTTTTGGTTTATCGATACACGTTGATTCAATGCAAATAGAACAATAGCGAAGTAATGGATACGGTGCTGTGCAAAAGAGGAAGAGATAAAGAAAATTCAAAGAAGAAAAATAAAGAAGGAGTGTCACGATCGTTGCAGAATCTTCCTAACGGTTGAACGTTCAATGTCAAAGGGATTCAAGATATCTGGAACAATGCGAAGCGTTCATCCCCTTATTCTCACTGGGGAACAGAAGGAGAAGCACAAGCGATAGAGGGTTTGGAATTCAACCCAGTTGGCGATAATCGAGTTATTTCACGCTGTTCGCGAGTTTCCATTTGCAAATCTCACGCCAAAACCATTTAGGGTAGCTACCTACCACCTACGTAGCTCCAGCTTGGTTGACACACATACAAACAGCAAGGTAGTTTCGTCGCTCACGACGAATTCACCCGCAAGTGGTCGCCAGGACGACTCGACGAAATTCCCTTTGAGAATTCCAATCGCTCGTACCTATTCCTGTGGAAGTCTATACAAGTGCAATGCACGTACCAGATACTAGCTACCCCAATAATACTAAATGGTATTTTTTGAAAGCTTAAGGCTGATACTAATATCCCTACCAGGATCTAAGGACTGCGGCCGTTTAATATCCCGCATCTAAAATCATTATGGATACTACTGATTGTCGAATAGCATAATCATCCCTTTGATTTCAGCTTAGTGAGGGTTTCTGGGATGAGAATAGAAGCGAGTACAGGATGATGGCCAATTAGTATAAGGGTGGCGATGGGTGGTGGTGGGTGATTTCGTGGCTAAGGTGGGTGGCAGCTACTGGAAGAATCGACGTCAATTTCCGAGCGATTCGGTGTTCTTGTTTCCGGTGCAAAAGGTCTTCGCCTTGGGACTCTCGTTCAGTGCGGAGAGTGACAGTGATATTATGGGGAAGCGTGAGAGAGTGCGAGGAAAATAGTGGGAGGCAAAAGTAGACGAAATTTGTTTCCGATTGGATAAATCGAGAGGCCACCCAGAGTAAGGGTGCTGTCTGGATAATTGGAGTATAGAGGTAAAATGATGGAAATAGAGTAATAAAAGTCTTTTGACCTGATACATAAATGTAGGATGATACTTTGAAGATGCAGTATTTTAATTTATAATTAAATGGATGCCGTTGCAGGTAGATGATGGGTATACGTGACACCCTAATGAAGCCAGTACGGATGGATGGAATAATTATTCTACGTCGATTAAAGTCCCTGGAGAAGTTTCTCTATGTAGGAATGAAATCAGGAATATCATGTCGAGGATCTCACCTAAGGGAATGTGCTTCCAGTAATATCAACTCCATTCGACTTTTCATGAAGAGATAATTATCAGAGTGTTCTACAGGGACAAGGAACATCCTCTTCAGGTAGTCGTAACCCGGTGCATATAATTAATATAAAAACTTGAGAGAAGACAAGATGAACGTGCTCCGGTACTTGCTAGGTGGATCTAGAGCCGTGCTAGGGCTAGGACTAAGAGTTTTCCTAGAGATAGAGGGTCATGGTACAACTTCTGACTACGATCGAAGCAAGAAGATTCCAGGATGACTCTAAGACACTGTGAATAAAGAACGTCGAAGATGCTGTCAAGGAGACAACCTGATGGTAAACAACGTACTAGAAGGTGTTGTTCATAAAGTACTCTAGAAGATGATCATAATAGAGTAATCCAGGTAATAGGACTAGACGACGAATACAGTGTCCAGGATGATGAAGTGGTCATTTTCAGTCGAGACATTCAGCGCTTGCTCTCTGGAGGTCTCTGACAGCATGCCCTATGCGACACCATAGACACCACGACATAAGGAACGACATCGAGAAGATGAAGCTGGCGATTGATTACCTCTTTTACCTGGGCAGACTTCGATCTAGGATCGGCGACCTGGACGGTCTCGTCGGGAGGTAGCCGCCAGGAGTTCCTCTCGACATTGACGCTGGCGTTCATAGCGTCCGCCTCCACCTTCTAGTCCTACTCCTAGCCACCTCGTCCTGTCCAGCCACTTCCAGGTCCCCAGGGTAACCCCTGGGCCACTCCTGGGGCCGAGATCCAAAACCTCCAATCCACAGTGTCTCACCTGAAAACACAATAGGAATTTGACAAAATGGCGCTTCCAATGATTACCAAGATTGATGCATTCTCTGAAAACAGAAAGTTCACAAGCACTAGAATATAGAGTTGATGGGAATTAAAGCGGCGGCAAAGTGCATAGTAAAATGAGCATATGATGGCTCCGTATTATAATGGCCACCTCTACCAACACGACACTCCTTTATGAATATATTTTCCTCGTAAATATATACCGGGCGGCTTTCTAGAAATAGGTTATAAAGTTATGGCCACCTATGCCAGCATACTATCTATCTATAACGTTTGTCCCGTGGGAGTCTTCCACTTTCCTCTATCTTTATTACTCCATCCCATCCCTTTAAAACGCGTCTAAGCTTTCCTTCCTGTTATCATTGGCTTTGCAGTTCATTCAGAAATTTCTTGCACCGACTTTATCCCTTTTATGAGTTATACTACGATTGAAATAAGTATACACCAAGAATATATTCTCAGTATCTTCATATTGATTAATATTTAAAATCCAAAAATATTATTCACAGCCAAATCTTTACATCTTAACAAAATCAGTAAATACCTCACTCTTATTTTGAAAATTTTATCACTTTATCTCTTTCCAGTACCAAGTGAATAATGATTTTGTTTTCTGGAGTTTCGCTTCTCTGCCATTGTGTAACTATGGCGGCTTAAAATCATTATGGGCTTGAATCCTGAGGGCCTTTCTATTTAACGTTGCCTTTCTCTTCGCTCCACCTACTATTCCTCTGGGATTTTTTTTTTGCTCTCTCATTTCTTTCCTCCCTTTCCACCTTAACGCCCAGACTCTCTCTCTCTCTCTCTTTCTTTCGCCTTGATCTTTCTTTCATTTCTCTTCTCTCTACTCTTCCCATCAGCTATCACGGCGTCCTCTTCAATTCCAAAGTCCTCAGGATCCGCATACATTATAACCCATGGATTACACACACTCACTAATATTATATAATAACAACGACAGTCAAAATTTACAAGGGATTCAATTTCTGATCTACATATTTTTTTTCTTCCTTAATTCTGACTTGTTAATTATCGTTTTCCTTGAATCTCTTAATTAGTCGCATTTGATTCATCTAATGACTTCGATACAATTAATTTTAATAGAGACAAGTCAGGGAAGAAGCTTTCTTCGATAAATCTTTTTGAAACTCTCCACGATATTTTATATTAATGTACCTTGGATCTAATGACGAATTCAGGAAGGTGTATCATACGTGTATCTTTACCTGAAAATCACAAAAAAAGACCAATTCGATTAATTTCAACCGCGTCACGACTCACTGATTACGGTTAACGAAGCAAAAAAAAATTAAAAATTAAAAATCAGAGCGTTTCACGAATGTCAAATAATATTCAACTCGAAGGGGAGAGAATTGTTTTTCTTCGCGGCAGTATTTCCTGTTTCCATGAAAATCTATCCCCATCGTCCAGCCATAGAGAAAATGTGTGGTAAGCATTCATGAAAATTTTCAATGATCTTCCACGAGATATACAAATCATGCACAATGAATAACGCCACTCAATAACGTTAAAAATAAAAGTATCACGATTTCACCCTATCCCTTCAGCAAAATGATATACAGGAATGAAAAGATAAAATTTTGATTTTACTCAATTCCCCCCCCCCAAAAAAAAATCCCTTCACGATTTCTCCTGTATCACGGCATACTCTATAAGCATATATTACTACGCCTCCTTGTTTATTCTAAGGCCTGACAAATTTTGTTCTTCTTCAGAAAACTCCATCCAACTATTTCCTATTTCCTCAAGCTTAGCCCCAGGCTTTCTTTTATTACCACTATCCCCAAGAAACCCCTTACTAAAGACTACACGAGAACTGGTATATCATTACACGGATACTGTAATATATACAGGAATTCGAATTCTTTATAATTAAGAGGATTTTCTGAGTGCATTCTCATTTGTCATTATACAAAATCCTTGTATTCACCAAGCAACGTCCAGTTACACGTAACAAGATCCTAACCATCGTTAAATCCATCGTTTGCTGACCAGTCGAGCATGGCGCATCCATTGGTTAGAAAGTTAGATAATACAAGTATACGATATGGTCTTGTTCCAGGGGTGAAGAAGAAGGGTGAAAGGGGAGGTATCGGAACGTTAGCCCCCTGCGTGTGACGTCAGAAGAGTTTGTTACGTCAGCAGTGCGGCAGACTATATGGGCCGGACGATGGAAGGGTGAAGTAAGGGGGAGGTGGGAGACCGAAAGAAGGAATAGAGGATGAGGACGGTAAACTCGAGGGTTGGTAACAGTTGGTAGGGAAAAAGGAAAGAGATGGAGGAAGTGAAGAAAGGTAGAGGTGGTAGAGGAGGTCCTTTGGAGGAAGCAAAATAGAATCGACTACCCCTTGCATAACTATGCACTACGACCCCGGACACGATTTAATTAATTAATCACAGTCAATGGCAAGTTCTTGTAACTGGATTAGTGCCTGGAGTGTATCGAATGCTAGGGAGCGTCATGGGCTTTTGAAGAGGATCCCGTATCTTTTGCCGACCGACCCCTGAGGATGACTACGACCTACCCTTACGCTACTGGCATTGGAAGCAATATCTCTCTAGCTGTATCCCAGTGTTTTCAGCCTCGAGACCGGTAATCGAATACCTCACCCCCTGGTGGGCTTCTTCATCCTTCCTAAGCATTCTCCATCACTTACTCGCCATCCGGAGGTAAATTGGCTAGTTCAAATTTCGCGCGCTTTAACGTCCACGTCTGAACGGACTTCCTTCTACTTAATTTTCTTTGGTTCGTGGACTTTTCAGGTATATGGACACACTACGTTCAATCCGATCTCTAAATGATTGAAGAATGGTCTTGCTTAATTTCTACCTGCACTTCCTGAAATATCTTGATCGGATTTTTGTTCTTGTACGCCGTCAAATGTTTTTCCACCAGGAGGCGAGGAATCGGCTCTGAGAGGATCTCTTTGGCCAAGACGAACGGCAGACAGCGCGTCTCTGGGAGGAGACCCGGCGTGTTCCTGGCAATCAATAACCGCCACGCAGCTCTCGTATTCTCTCTCTCTGTTTTCGTCCCTCGCTGTAGTCTCATTTCATTCCTCGTTTTATGCTTTTCCGATCCAGTCTCTTCTGCTTTTATTTAACTTTCTGTCCTCTGATACTTTCCCTCTCGTTATCATCCTGACGTCACGGACACGAAAAAGCCTATAAAAAAATTCATAAGTCCTCGACGATGTTATCCTTCACTTATTCCTGACCACCGTATTCTCAGGAATCACTTCCTCACAAAGGGGATAACCTTGCTTCATTCATCCCCTTGGGATAATTCTCTGCAAAATTACCTCAAGTCAATGATACCGTCACGTATATATTTACCAGAATAACAAATAAAATGCTAACGTATCTACCATGCCAGACGTAAGGACGCCCTGTCGAAATCCTCGATAAAAATCCAAATTTCCTCTGTAGGAAAAATATCACAAGTAATACCTATGGCAATTATATTATTTCCGATTGCAACAACCTTCAATTATATAAGAAAATTCATATTCCCATATACACTATGGACATTCCATACAGTCCAATTGGCAGTATAGAAACTTTTTCTAGGTTGCCCACGTAGTACACCCCGTCGATTTTTCATGGAGCTAAAGATCGCCCAGTAGGGTAGGTCAAGGAGGCTGTTGCAATAGAAGTTAAGGGATCCTTAACTTCCAGTACTAGTCACGCATATTCAACTAGATATATTAGTCCTGAGTTTCAATATATTCCATGCAAGATCCGCCAATGTATCGTGGCAACACGTGTATGTACAACCTTCGTACAAGTACCAATCCCCTTCACTTTATATTTTTCTTCTCCCCTGCAATCGCCCAATAATCGTACAGCCATATTTTTATATTTACACACGCCACAACGTACGAATCCCAACAGCACGTAGTGCATCCAACTTCGCCTGGTAACGTAACAGCTCGCTACATCGAGGAGTTTGCATTAAAAGTATAAAAATGGATTTACTCACGATATCAGGAACATACCCATGTATAGATATGGGTATGTATACATAAATAAAGACCTACGTCCTGCTAGAAGGAAATGCATTTTCTACCTTATGGCTGATACATGATTCGTCTTATTTTTGAGTTCTTTGAGTAATCCTAAAGGTTTGCTCAAGGAAATTCTGTATACCTCGACAGGAAGTAAACGTAACGTAGTTACGACTCCTACGGAAATACGTCGACCTAATCTCTGTTTCCTTCTTTTAAGAAGTATTATTTTCAAGATGAAATTACGTGATGTATTTGTATCACGAGCTTCTTTAGAGTAGATTTTCCAAAGCGCGAACAATTTGCGGTAATAAATACCAACCGTAAAACAATAAACTGTCAAAACAGTGAAAACAAGTCCATTTGTTTATCCGTGTCGAAAATACGTCGTCCAACGTCCAATGTAGCTACCTGGAACAACCGGCAGAGGCGTTGCCTCTGGGTCAGTGAAATAAATGTATGCACAATGTTAATGGTACTTTCGTGTTCACGTAGGAGAACGTCCGTTAATTTGCACGAATAAGAGTAAGAGTAAAATAAATAGAGAATTCGGCACGTTGGTTAGTTACGTATTTACTTGGGAAACGCGACATCATATTTACAGCGTGGCCGTTATAACCTCGTAGAAAGTTAAGCGGGAATTCCGATGGAGGTTAAAAAAATGTTGTCCCGATGCACACGATGCACTTGGGTTAATAATGCTTGTATGATGGAGAGAAAATTAAAAATTTTTTTCTTTCGTATTACTTAATGGACACTTCCTAATGTTGTTAGCGGAGGGATAATCCTGTCGGTAGTTTTTCTAATTTGAAAATGCATTGTTCCCACCATCTATTGTTTTTCTTTCTTGAGGTCTGCATCCACTGTACATTCTTTTTACATAGAATAAATCTTCCTCGCCGTTCTATCCGGGTTTTATCGTAATTAGATTCCTTGGAATCTCATTTTCTTGCCTTTTATTTTATATGGAGACAGGGAGCAGACGTACTGAGATATTGAACCGGAATACTGAGTAATGCAGTGATATATATATACAAAGAGAAATGGCATACATGTAACGAACTGGCTTCTAACCAGGAAATAATTAATTATTATATAGACTTTGTATTTTATATTTTATCTCAAATTGATTTTGTTTTTCTATAGTCTCCTTGTCCAATGCAGCAGCATCCATATTTCTCTCGATGCATCCTATTTGTCTGTTTTAGAATTCAGGACGGATCCCAGTAATGTTACCTGGTAGAATCAGGTTTCTGGATAAAGGATAAAATTGTACTGAGCAAGGGCTGATGTCTGCACGCAATTACGGTACACCGTCGAAAGACACCGAATTTTAATCCGAAAATGGAAAAGGGCGTGAGAGAGAAAGTATGGTGACTCCCAGGAAGATAAAGAGGATGGTATATATATATAAAGTAAATCTAGTGTAAATACAAGGTTGGATGCACCTTGCAAAAGCAGAGAAATACAGAAGATCTCTAGCAAGAAAATAT
Source organism: Hartigia nigra (assembly GCA_031001745.1). Lineage (NCBI taxonomy): Eukaryota > Metazoa > Arthropoda > Insecta > Hymenoptera > Cephidae > Hartigia > Hartigia nigra. The sequence goes on along the minus strand of JARPRG010000116.1, from coordinate 7,962 downwards.
GAAGTCATCTGTCCTTGACGCCATTGTTTTTCTCATGACAAATCCCCCAAGGCCCAAGGATTCTCGTTTTATCAGTACCAGACGCAATTTATATAGTTTACTATAGATATATACACAGTCATTATTTTCTTAAATGGATAAACCTGCATCTATCCTCGAGGTAATGAGTTTGCCAGACATTTACAAATATTCCAATTCCCTTATAATTTTTTATAAAGCCAAACTAACCTCAATTTTTCTTTTATTATGTCTTCAAGGTACCGGTTTGTAGTCCACTAGATTCAAACAAATCCAGCACAGTTATATCCGTACTACAAGAAAATATTCAAGCAAGTCAAAGTTTTGGCAGAAAAATGAGAAGCTTATTAACTACTGCTAGCAGCAGGATCAACCTCCAGTTTCACGGCTCACTCGAAACTTCATCCGCTAATGAGTTTCCATCTCCAGGTACAGGAAGATGTTGGTTCAGTTAACAAGTACCTTTACAAGCAGCATCATTCCTCACTCTGAGAAACTGAGAATTTTCCTGAAGTCACGGGTCATAGACCAACTTTTGGATATAACTAAAATCCAAGCACCTTTGACCCAATGCAGTCAGACGATAACAAGAAGGTGAAGTGCTGATAAAAGATCCTAACAATTTTAATTAACAACTACTTATAGGATATCGCGTGATATACTCTTCCGAACGATTGGAACTCGTAAAGGGTGTTCGAGGACTAGCAGACTTCTGGGTAATATACTATGTATTTGTACAGTCATGTACAGTGTTTGCGTTTCCTTAGACTAAGTTCCTGAGGTAGGGAACTGTTCCCTATTCGAAGGGATGGGATGGCCCGCTGCCAAGACACGTTGAGATCCATATATACCCACCCTTCGAAACAGAGGGTAGAGCAGAGCAGTGGGGAATTTGGGGGTAGTAGCTAGCTATCTACCTTTTTCGGTTACATGACGTCAGTGGACTCTTAAGGGGTGTTGGTGGATGGGTTTCGAAAGAGGAAGAATGTAAGGAATGAAGGAAAAGGAAAGGGAAGGGAAAATGAAGGAAAATGAGTAGAAGAAGAGTTCTGCTAGGGTACGTGTATATAGGTGAGTGGTATATATATGTGTGTGTATATATATATATATATATATATATAGATGGGAATTGGAGGGTTGGTAACCGCTGATACTCAGGAATCTATACCCTCTTATACCTAGAAAGCGTGAGGTCGCACGCAGTACTTTCCCTACCCTTGGCTTCTACGTTAACTTTGCTTTCCAGAAACGGAATGGGACCCATTGCTGGTGAAGAGGGGATGGTATGGGAAGCCGAGATTCCCCAGGACTGGGATAACACCGCAGAGTTGAAAGTTAAATTAGTTGGAGTCTAATAGAAAGTGAGATCATTTATAAAATTGCCCCAGCTTATTTTTCATGCCCGTGGCCAACTTCAGTTGAAATATTCTCGGATTTGCCGGTTGCGCTTATGAATTAAGTTAGCACCATCCTCCTTGGACAGCCGACCCTGGATTCTACGGAGATATGCACCACGTACCTTCTGATTATCCGGTACGTATAACTGTATAGTAAGAAAGTGAAATTATTATAACAGTATGTGTAATCGATGAGCTCAAACTTTTCTAGTCGTGTCGTCCATGACTCATTAACTTCAAAGAAGTCGAATCGAGGGCGAAGTAGAATTAAATCGTGTCATTTTCTCTTTGCTTTCGTCACAGTGTGCAGCGTGAACAAAATTGTCTAGTACTTTTAAGGTATCCAAGCAAAATCCCTAGAGAATTTAATTTCTTCTTTTTTTTTTTAAATTTCTTTCTTTTTACTCCGTCAGGAAATTCCTGCAGCGTTTTATAAAGCTTTACGACTATGCTCGTAAATGACTCATCTTCACATTGTGTAATAATTTTACTTTGATTTAACGTGACCTCGTTGTATTTATACCGCGTCTTTGTAGCACAAACGTTGTATGTATAATGATTCTAAAAAAAAAAAAATGCAGGAATTCATTGAAACTTATCGTAGCCATACGCCAGGATAGCCAGGAAGAGGAAGACTGAAAGTTAGCGTTGAAAATACTTTAAGGACAGTTCTCAATACTGAGCGAAAACCTTGAGGATTTCCGTGTCTCGATCATCTTCAGATATTAAAGCTACGTTCACACGTAGATAAATATTCGAAATTTATTGGTGGATATCTGTCACGTGGAATAAGTGTCTGTTGCTGTTTAAGAAACGGCTGCAGCGTGTCGAATTACCGTATAAAAAGTGTTCCGCAAACATGGCAACTTCCTGAAGTTGCCACTTTAGTATCTCTACGTAATGTATCCGTATGTATACATACAGTACCAACGTTAGGAGACTTACTTCCATCTCTCAGGATCTTCCACCGGTGCACCAGCGAGTCGTCGAGAAGCTTTGAAGGGCCTCTCGGAGTCGTCGCACTCTCAAACTTTCAAATGGGCGAAAGTTCTTTACTTCGCATATGTGTCTCCTACTTGACTCCTAAGTAAAGACGGAGCAGAGTAGGCCGTATGGAGCAGTGGAGAAAATATTGGTATCATCCTTATCGTTTCTCGACTAAAGAGTCACGTTAAAAGTTATGAACAATTTTAAATTGATTATCGATGCTTTTTCAAGATACCGATTGGTCCGTGTCTTCGAACTATACAATTTTATTCGGTCTTTGAGATAATTTACACGAAGAAGTATGAACAATTCTATAAGGGATGGTTTCCGTTATGGTACTGTTTACCTCTTGTGACTGCATGTGGGGAAACATAAAAGTGAAAAAGAGAAAAAGCAGATAATCGAGGACAGTAGAAAACGGCTTATGGTGGTTGCTTTTCAGAGGGATGAAATACAAGGGGGTCTGTATAAAAGGTATAGATACACCAGCACTAGAAACACGTGTTCGTGTATATGAAAAAGAAGAAGGTGAATTCTTTCCGTTTCTCTATTCCATCCTATTGGCGACACTTTTCCCGTGACAATGCTAATAAAAACAAAATAGAAAAAGAAAAAACTTTATACGGTAGTCACGACGAGGAAGACACAAAAGTGTGCCCGCGATATTCAACGTCAGAATTCTATAAATTTCAACAACGTCAACTGCAACTTTCTGACTCGACCGTATTCAGAACGGATTCGTAATATTTCCAGAATTTTGGTGAGCAAACTGTGAAGAAAAAAAAAATTAACTAACCACCCTCCTGGACAATTCCCATCCCGCCATGTTCCGTGCGATAATAGAGATTTGCTGGATTCACGGCGCTTTCTACGACTTTACAATGCCAGCCTGGAAATTCCTTGCCAAGACCGATTCTTTTATATATATATTTATCCCTCTTCCTTCCATTCTCTTCATTCTTTCTCCTTCTTCTTCTTGTACCCAAAGATCGAGACACTCTAGCGTTTCAGCTTGGCGCTGTCCACACTTGGCACGTTACGACGTCGAGCGAATGAAAAAATGACAGTGCTAAAATCACGTCGGACTCCTCCCTTACTTCATCTAATCCACCTTAATATTCATCACAGTCTTCCCCGCAAATTCATTACGCTCGACTTGTCGGATCTTTTTGCGATGTCCTTTTCATACCCTGTCAACCCCCCCGTCGTACCAACGTTGACCCTCTAACGTTGTAACGCGACGTCGTACCAGAACGTACGTGCAGTCCTTTTACGGGTGAGCCAAGAATACACGAGATTCGGATTCCTAGGCGTGACCCGAGAAACACGCGAATGCTGACCTTACCGCAATTAATTCTATGCTTTCTGCCACGTGATACGGAAACCTTATCAACCCATGGTATACCGTACGCCATCTAGGTTATAATATAGGAAGGTAAGGTACCCTTCGTAGTCGTCTTACACATTCGTGGATAATTAAGGTTGAACACACATAGAGTAAGAACCATCATTCTTTCTCTCTATATATATATATTCCTCTATATACCTTTATATTAGGTAACTCTAATACCTATTTACTCAGATACATACCTTAGCTACCTGCCCAATAGATGGTGACACTGTCTTCTGCTACTTCATCTTCTACACTACTCAATTCCTCGCTGGAAGGACTATTACGAATCTCATCGCGTTCTTGGCGAGTCTCTCGCCGATTCCTCAGATTTATTATCCTACGACAATTTCGTTCTCGTGCTCGACGACCATTTTGGATTTATTAGCAAGGCGTGCAGCGTTGCACCAATATCCCAGATTTTCGTTAAACTCGACATAACGTTCTGCACTTCGGGAGCTTCGTGTATCATGAGATCAAAAAATGGTCAGACACGACGTACAGACAGTTTTACCAGCGAAATCGGACGGCTGCGATATATCGATAAAATGAAATAAGTATCGGGTAGCAGAGGAGGGAAAAAATGGCGAATTGCTGACTACCTTCGTGCTTTCTACGTCAGGGAGATTGACGCGGGATATTCTTTATAATAATAAAGTGGCATCGGTGACGGAAGACGAACGATGCACCCTGAATAATAACAGGGGCGTGATTAATTATTCGATTTTACTGAACTGCTGACTAAACGCCGTCCCCATACCCGGCTTGGCACGTCGACCAACAAAAAATTAATAAACTCCTGGTGAGAGGTAGTCTAAAAGATTGTGCTAAAGGCACGGCGCGTTTTCAAACGGCTGTCTTCATCTTGCTTTATTTAAAATAATTTTTTGGAGACCTTTATTGTCATCGTCTCTTTAAATTTAAGCTTTCTTTTCCTTCTAGCGGGTAGTGCCATTCTCTTGAACCACTGTCGAAAATTCATTTCCGCTGCAGCCTAAATCGCTCTTGACCCGGTATCCTTGATCGACTACTCCCACGGGAACCCTGAAAGAATCTTCACAGTCACTTCCGTTTCTCTCTCTTCCCCCATTTATTTTTTTGCACTTCAACACTCTTCCGATTCACCAAACCCTTACTCGGTCACTGATTGTCTGGTTCACCAAAAGCGAATAGAAATATTTTAATTGCATCAGCCGACATTTATGTTACGAAGAGACACTTGTATATATACATAAAATTATATATATGAATATATATCTGCGTCTATCTTTATCTTGATCTAAATATAAATACACAGTTCAGCGTTCTTCACCGAAAAGCCAAGATAAATAAAAGCACAGAAGCAAAAGGTATTTTCTCCAAAAAGTCCTCGGTCTCGTATGTTCGTATTAAACAGCACGGTTTTTCCTCGGGAGGGTCGAGCATTCGGTCATAACAAAGCATTTTCCAAGAGAAGTTGCTGAGCTACCAAGAAATTAGGGAATTTTTCAGGAACAGAGTGACTCTGCGGGCGCCGAATGTTCTTTTAATCTCACCCAATGATAAGACGGTGGTATCACGTAGAAACATGAAAAAAGGATAAGTCAAGTAAAAAAACTAATCTAGACACTAGTCTCAGACAATTCTGGACAATACGTTATAACATAGAGATACGTATCGGAGTTACGTCACCCAAAATATTCTGTCTTGTTGAACCAACGATAAAACCATTCCGTGCAACCATAGTGGCTGTTGTAATCCAGTAAAAACGTCGGAGTAATTTCATTTGAGACAGAATATCCATAACTCAGAGAAAAAAAAAGGAAAAAAAAAAGAAGACAAGGAAATGAGAAAAACAAAAAACCAATTCTTTAGCTTTACATAATATCACTTAGCAAAGTGGCAGCAGTATTCGTATACGTACCTAACCTCCATAGGATTAATAACCATTTTTCACTAAATTCCAACGACGTATCGACAATCACAACACTTAATCTTGATCTTCATCACGATCCAAGTTAAATCGTTACTTGAAAACGACACAAGAAACAATATACAGACTACGGAATATTTATGGTATAAGATGGAAAATCCTCTTTTCAATTGTCGAAGCGACTATAAGCTGCTCTTCCCCTTAATAAGATTAGCAGAAGAAGAGGTTATGGCAGAGAAAGATAACCCGAGATTTAAAGACACGAGACGAAGTGACAGCTGCTGTCGGAAAGGTAAGAAAGAAGCTAGCAGAGCTGCAACCGAATAAACACTAAACTCTAGACAGACTCTTCTCATCTCCGAGTGAAATGGTACCTACCTAAGATATTTCTTAGCCGTCTGATATTCCGTCTCGTAACATCTTTCGTATATACATATACATGTCTATAGATAAAATAAAGCACCGTGGTAGTACCTAGTAGCGAATTAGCTTAGCGTCTGAAAATTATTTCTGGTCATCGGAGAGCGTCGCGGTCTTTCGAAAAAGCCTACCACCGGCGTGCGACATTGCTTTACGAAAATAGAAGCTTGAGTTGCGTTACGTTCCTTGCCCTTTATTCCTCCATCATATTAAATAACATTTCCCGTGTATATCAATGAACGTATATCGTTTTATATCCAGGAATTTTTGTATATTTCTCATAAAGCTTCTAGTCCAGTTATTCCTAGATACGAGGTTAACGAGATTCTTCAATCAATCTGTTGAATTATTTGTGTAGATATAATTAATGAGGTTAGGGATATATCCAGCACGTGTGTATGTACACTAATAGCTTGATGGTAACAGGCTAATGGCTGGTAGTATAAAAAGACGTATCGTGGTCAGAATGCCATTTGCAATGAGCTGGCTGAGAAATATTGCTGACAAAAAGCTCGATAGAAAATAAGCTTAAATATTTGCCAAAGATACCTACTAAGATCGACCGGATGTATTTCAATGTTTATTTGACTTGTAAAACCATGGCGGCACTGTAGGTTAATAGGTACGAGTTTATGGATTTTTAACTAGTAGATTGTTTTAACGCCAGGCGTTGTATCTGATTTAAATATGTACTATTAAAACTTTGCAGGACCTCCTGGTTAAAGTTCAGCCAGTCGTTTCGGAGCTGATCTTGGTTCTAGTCAGTGACTTTGGCTAACCGGTATCGTCAGGTATCATGAATGGTCCATGTGTACCATTCAGCCGAGAAACGCATCCCCGGGTCAAAGATCGATGCTTGGTGGTGTCAGGGTGTGCGATACAGGATGTATAAGGTGTCTTCCAGGTGAGGGTTGAGTTTCCATGGTAACCAGGCTTGGTGCCCTGGCTCCTAGGTCAGGGCCACTGCCTCATACTCTTCATCCTCGTTCAATCGCGTGTGTTCTATTTACTATAACTACACATGCTTTTCTTACTGTCTCTCTCTCTCTCTCTTTCTTCCAGGACCTTTTCCTTTGAAGACTCATTCGGTCTTTATGCTTCTTACTGTGGCAACATGCAGCTCAACCCTTATTCTACTCTTCAGGATCCCCAGGGTATGATAAATTCTCTATGTGAAGATCTCTCGCCAAGAATACCATTCGGAAGAGTTGATACCTGACAGTTTTTTTTTTTACCAAGGATAGATAACCTGACGTTCAGGATATAAATGCAAAATGCAGATGCAACCGAACCTGTGCTTGAAAGATCTGATTTTCTTTGCTGCAGCATCTCTACTTGATCTTAGGGGTTGAAAACGTTCTACAAGAAGGACCGTCGGTAGCTTTAACCCCCAAGTGAAACGCGTGCCGCGTTAGGAGATCGATAACGTAGCTACCCTTACGCAGCCTCTCTCTCGTCTTTCTCTCACGCACGTGTATCAACTCTTTTTCTCTTTCTTCGTCTCTTAGTCCGCCTTGTCTTGCTCAAATGTAAATGGTCCAAGTCGCGTCCCGGGACCTTCGACGCTTCCGCGCTGGATCTTAGATGAAAGATTTATATAAAGTAGGATACGTATGTATATAATTCGCAACTTTCAAGAAATTCTCCGACTTTGTCGAAGAGAAGAAACTGCAGGAGATGCTGCATATTTAATACGATGGCAATAGAAAGCCGTGTAGGGAAGATTCTGATATGGTCCAGGAAGAAGCCTTTTGCGTCCAGGATATCGCGTCGCGACACTCAACTGGCTCCAGATGGATATCCAGAACGAACGGTACTCTCGATATATGCAGATGACT
>JARPRG010000113.1:0-12349 GCA_031001745.1 Hartigia nigra | reverse complement strand
ATTTTAGCTGACGAAGGACTACTTATCACTTAGTACGTGGTGATATTAATACTAAGAAAGGCAGAGTAGACGAAACGTAGTAGATGAGGCGTCTTCGATATCCAAAGGTAGGGATGGCCCTCCCCTTCCGGGGATGAGAGTCGTCCTGTCGCTGCTCAGTTGCCGCCTCCTCCGCAAGGTCTTGCGGGGGCACCCAGCGTGTTGGGAGATTCTAGAATGTCTTGACGTTGGCACAATTTTCTAAATGAGAATGAAAACACTCTCCACACCGTTCCGTTTTTTCCCACCATAAACTCTTTTTATTCTCTTCCGTGTTCTTAAAACTACATTTTTTCGTACTAGATGGCGTTCGCATCGTTGGCCTTGTTCGTAATAAGGACGGCTGAAACGCAGATGTTTCTTCAACATTCCGGGACCCGTTGCGCTGAAGGGCGCAATGATATGCGATTCAACTCTCAAATAATGGGCATACTTGAACTGCTGGCCTCTGGAAAATCACAGTTGCTGTGCGGAGGGTGAGGACTCGTACCATGCCATCTTTGCCCGGATGTACTTCCACTATCCGTGCCAGTCTCCACCGTGCAGGTGGCAGGTTCGATTCCCGTACTAGAACTAAATCGTTGACCTTCATGTTATCTTGTCTCCTTTGCCACTGCGGACGCTGTTGAAGCCGACTCATTTATTCTGTGGACCATTTCGACCAGAATCCCTGGACCAAGCATTGAGTTAGTTGCCAGCGTGTTAGCTTCCCCGTTGAAAATTTAATAGCGTCGGTTCAGGATGTGCCAATGGTGGCCCAGCCACGATGAAGTGCCCTGGGGTGAGCGCGTCCACATCCTCTGGATCATCTAATAGTGGCGATATTGGCCTAGAGTTCAGGCATCCCTCAACCTGAACGACAGCAGTGTGAAACTCCTCCAAACTAAGTGAAGCGCGACCCATTACTCGACGCAAGTGGTACTTAAAAGATTTGACTCCTGCCTCCCACAACTCCCCAAAATGAGTTGCGGCAGGAGGATTAAAGTGCCAGGTTATTCCTCGTATGGCCAACTCTCTTGAAAACGCTGGTTGAATTTGTTTTTCAAATATCTGATGTTCTTGTCGTAGCTGGTGATCTGCACCAACAAAGTTAGTCCCGCGGTCGCTGTACATATCCGTGCACAATCCTCTTCGTGCTGTGAAGCGTCGAAACGCTGCTATGAATGCCTCCGAGGATAAATCCATAGCGACTTCTAAGTGTATGGTTTTGGTAGCAAAACAGATGAATATAGCCACATATGCCTTCTCCACGTGGCGATCTTTGTTACGTAAGCGCACATCAAAAGGTCCACAGTAGTCTACTCCTGCATGGGCAAATGGACGAGATACTTGGACCCGTGGAGTAGGCAAATCTCCCATCAATTGGGTGGCTTCTGGATGACGGTATCTTCTACATACGACACATCGATGGATACATTGTTTTACGGCATTGCGTCCACGCAAAACCCAATATCTTCTCCTTAACATACCCAGCATGAGCGTTGCACCTCCATGTAGAGTGTTCTCGTGTATCTCTCTAATGATTAAGGTTATGACATGTCCTTTTTTGGGCAAAATTACTGGATACTTTTGCTGGAATGTCAGCTCTGCATTCCGTAAACGACCGCCCACTCTCAATAGTCCATCTTTATCCAAAAAAGGGTTTAAACTGAGTATGGTGCTTCGCGAAGGTAACGGCTTCTTCGATTCTATACATGTTCTCTCCGCCGCAAATGCTCTTTTTTGGATACTTCTAATCCACGTCCACAAGGCTTCTTGGATTTCTTTGGTATGCAACTCCTTTGATACCTCTGGCTGTGGAAATCCGACCCGAACGCTTCTAATGAATCTTAAAAAATACGCCATTATGCGCAGCAGACGTGATAGCGAAGAATAACGCAGCTCTAAAGTATTCTCCTGCTCATCAGTGATGATAACATTAGCAGTATGACTGAGCTTCTTTTCTAGATGAATCTCCTCAACGACAGCCTACTGTGCCCATTCTGAGTATGGTAAATTTAGCTACTCTGGTCCTGCCCACCACAACTTATGCTCTTTTAGTTTTATGCTCTATTAGTTTCTGAAGTTCCAGACCTCGAGATAGGCAGTCTGCAGGATTCGATTCTGTCGGCACGTGTTTCCACACATCAGCTCCCACCTTGTCATGTGTCACTCACACGGTTAGCCACGAACATTTTCCATGACCTTGATCGTTTTCGGATCCACGCAAGAACTATAGTAGAGTCAGTCCAAGCTCCTTCTATGACTGCATTTGGAAACGTCTTCGTTACATATCGTAACAGCCTCGCAAGGAGTACCGCGCCACACAATTCTAGACGAGCTAGCGTCACGGTTTTGATTGGAGCTACCCTCGATCTGGATATTAGCAACGTGGATCACTCAAAACTGCTTGCGGTACCTGCTCGTATGTACACCGCAGCTCCATATGCTACTAATGATGCGTCACAGAATCCATGCACATAAAGTGGTTGTGTGGATTCGACTCCTATCCAGCGCGGGATACGCAACATGCCAAGCGTATTCAGTGATTCCCGGAATTGTTTCCACCGGAGGGCCAAATCCTGAGGCAGCTCTTCATCCCAGCTAAGGCCGCAAAGCCAAATTTCTTGAAGAACGATCTTAGCCTGTATGACCGTCAGCCCAATCCAATCTAGTGGATCATAAATTTTGAATAAATCCGACAATAAACTTCTCTTGGTGTGAACTTCCCTATCGGGCAACTCAATACAATACTTGAAAACGTCCTCTTCTGGATCCTAATTCACACCCAAAGCCTTAACTGTGCTGAATGATATCGGTAGAAATGATGGTATAGATTGTTGATTTTCTGATTGTCTTTCAGCAATTATGGCTCTGTTGTTTGCCATCCACTTGTGTAACTCAAATCGACCATGTTTCAACATTGCTACCAACTGATGCTTCTTCTTCACAGCTTCGTTGATAGTATCGGCACCAGAAAAAATGTCATCAACATAGGTATCATGCAATAGCGCATTAGCTGCCAATGGGTAGGATGAAGCATAATCCTTGATCACTTGCTGAATTGTACGTAAAGCCAAATTAGGTGCCGGAGCCATTCCGAAAACCACACGTGTCAAGCGCCATTCCTGCACCTCATCAGCTGGGTCGTTCCGCCAAAGGAACCGTTGAATGTCTCGGTCTTCTGGCGCTACCTGTATCTGTCTGTACATTCCCTGTACATCTGCCGTGAATGCAAATTGATATATCCTCCATCGAAGAATCACTTTGGGGACTTCATTCTGTAACGTTGGTCCTGTCAATAATACATCATTCAATGAGACGCCTGTTTCTGTGATTTGTGATGTGTTGTGCCGTAACGTCTCGATGATGAAGGAGTTCGGTCGAGAGGTTAGGGCTGGAATATATTCGGGATCGTTGCCGGTTTAGGAGTTAGGACTCGCGTGAATATAACTAAACAAAAGGCTTTATTGAAATGATAGTGGAGGAAGTACAGGATGTCGACGTATGTCGACTTAGAATGTAGGTACCGTTCGGTATTAACCTATTCCCTGTACTGAGTCTGTTCCTCGAGACCACCTTGTCCGTTCGGACTTTAACTGTAGACTGCCCATTTTCGGATGTGCAGCCACAAGCTGGACTTCCGAAAATGTGATTATTGTGCGATTTTCCGATTTCCACATCGCGGTTGCCAGGCCGCCTTTTAGTCCTGAGTTAGCGCATTGCTACACGCGTGACATACTTGGCCTGGTGGTTCGCAGTGGGGTCAGGAGGCTCCCAGCACAACAGATGCATCAAAGACAATTTTAATCTTCAACTCTCCGTCCACTCTTTTCAATACCGGTTGATGCGGTAAGTATATCATCAACGTGTCTGCTGATAGTTGTTGATGCGGACTGCTACTTCCCGACGGGCAGCTGACCATATTAATGTGTTGGACATGCCCTTTCGTTACATAGTTTTGCATTTCGTCGATGTATTTTATTTTCAGCTCATCGTCCCGTTGGAATCTCCTTTCTAGCTGTAACAGTCTCCTCAACACTGCTTCCCTTCCAGATCCCAAGAGTTGATGTTGCCGCCACCAAGGTAACCGAACTTCGTACCTTCCTTCTTCCGTTCTCTTAGTAGTGCTGGTATACAGATCTTCGCATTGTTGGTCTTCTTCAGTCAGCGTTATTGATGTTGGAATTTCTTCCAATTCCCAAAACTTCTTCAAGTCGTTGTCAAGATTTGTCCAAGTAAAAGCTACAATGGCTTGGCTAGAAGCACGAACTTGCTCATTCCCGGAAGTCAGATGAAGACGAATGGATGACCTCTCCCGACAAAATCCATCCCAATCTGGTCTGTTGTGCGACTGGGCTACCCCTAAGCCCCGTCCTCAACCCTTCCATGATAATGAGGGCATACACGTCGCTCCCAGAAGCATATCAACCCTCCCTGGTTCAAAACATTGCGGATCCGCCAATTCAATCCCGCAATAGTCCATATGTTCTATTTCGACCAATCGTCCTGGTAGGATTCCTGTCAAGTTCCTCAAAACGTGCGCAGAAAAATGTATGTACTGATCTTTAGCTTTTATATTCAAGCTCACCTGGTATTTCGACCTCCTAATCTCTGACGATCCAACGTCTACAAATTCAACATGTGACCTGTGCCTCATGAATCTTAGTTGTTGCACCATATGCTCTGTTACGAAAGACGACTGAGAACCTTGGTCAAATAATGCCCTACACGTCAGTTCTGACCCGTTCGGTCCAACCGCAGTAACTAAGGTGGTTGGCAGCAACACAGTTCTGTGGTGTGAAGTTACTGTTCCAGCTGTAACTAACGCCGTTTGACCCTTTTCTACGTCTATGTGGGTGGTGTTAGCGATGGGATTGCTCTCGCTCCCTGGCTGGACTTGTCCTGCGCGTGAATTATTCGGTGGTCCACCAACATGAAGCAACGAATGATGACGTTGACCGCATTCCTGCATTTCCTGCTACTTGGGCATTTTGAAGCGAGATGACCTGCACTTAAACAATTCCAACATAAGGCCTTTTCTTTGACAGTAGTTTTCTTTGCCGCAATAGGTAAAGCAATAAATTTGTTGCATCTCCATATTTGATGCTGTTCTGAACATAACGTACAAGTAGAAACGTGCGAAATATGATTCGCATGCTGAAGCTTACCCTTTCCTTCTTTGTGTGTGTCCTTAGCATTTACATGCATATCTGTCTTACCTTTGTTAGGACTCAATGCTTCCAGAGCACGGAAACGATGTTCTAGAAATGTCCGTAAGTCTAACCAAGTAGGATAATTTAATTGTGGGCTAGTTTTATCCTCCCACAGTTTGCGTGTCTCTGGCGGGAGACACTTTCCAATCCAAAACACAATCATAGGCTGATCCATGGAAAATCCTTCAGTGAGCTGCTGTAGTCTCTAAGCTATGGTTAATTGTGTCGATCAGATCACTAATGTCTGCGGCATTCTCATATTTAATAGGTGATAAAGAAAAAATGGTTTCTAATTGAGCGTCAATTAAAGCTTTAGTGTTATCATACCTTCTCTTGAGCTCACGCCATGACACCTCATAATTGTCAATTGTCAGAGCGTACCTTTGTGTCAGCTTTGCTGCTTTACCTGTGAGGCTTGTCCTCAAGTAGTGAAATTTCTGCATAGTAGATAAATTAGCATTCCTATGGATCATGTCCTCGTACATATCCTTGAAAGGCATCCATTCTTGGTATTCTCCGCTAAAGGCTGGTATTCTGACTTTAGGTAACTTGACGTGCAACAGCTTATCCTTATTCACATTTTCCAAATCTCCACTGGGATCCAAAGACTCTTTGGAAGTTGATGATTCCTCATGCTGCTCATCTTGGTCAATGAGCAACGGCTTCGTTAATCGTTCATTTTGTTCCTCCAGTTCGGCTATAGTTGTAAGATATAAGTCTTCCAAGTCATTGTAAGTATCCGACTCTAAGTAATTGTTTACATCTTCCTAACCCGTATCTTCTTCATTGAGAAGTGACGTATGGTTGCTTTAAACTCCCTCCATAAATCTTGTAACATAGCAATACGGGCTAGACAATATTTGGCCGTTTGGACTGAAGCTCGATCAGATTTATATTTTTTAACACTCTTCGTCATTTCTCTAACGATCTGACTTTTCCTTTTGAGTATCTGTTGCATATTCTGTATGGTACACATGCCTGCAGCTTAACCGAAGATAACAACAGCCCTTGATATCCAACTACGCACAACGCCAGTACCTCTAGACCAAATTTTCACTTTTCCGGCTTTATCCGGCTCGGAGGACCAAAAAAAATGTTGGGAGATTCTAGAATGTCTTCTTCTTCGTTTTACATAGATGGCACCAGTCGGGAGTTTATACTTTACAAGCGGCCACAGATTTTCAGTAAATTGTACATATATCTTTCAGTAGGGTGTCTGGCGTGAATATCCCACGACGATCTGGACCATAGTAAGGAATGCCACGGTGATGAATCACCGAGGCGCTCCAAACGACCAGAGCCGGAGGCTCACAGACCCCTCTTGGGAGGAAGCCTCAGGCAAGGGAGCCAATGGAGAGGGGAGCAGTTGGGAGTGGGATTGAAGAAAGCAAAAGCGATAGATTGGAGCAAGCGTTAGAAAGGAAAAAGTGTATAAAACAAAGCCAGTATTATAATGGTTCTGAAGCGGGATCGGTTAGTTTAAATAGATAAGTTGGCGTCAGTGAAGAAGCGGTGTAGGATTTTTAGTAATTTGGGATGCATTAATTTAAGGTAAGAAGCAATAGAATAAGTAATTGGGAGTTTAGCTTTACGAATGGAGTGGAGAAGACCGGGCCTGAGGTGTGAGAAGCGGCAACAGCGCCATAGGATATGGTCAACCGTTTCGGAGCCTTCCCCGCACGGGCACAAATCGGAGCCTACGATATTTTTACGCAAAAGACTTTCGGCTAGAGAGTGATGGTTTGATCTAATTCTATTGAAGTTTGAAATAGTAGAGCGGTCGAGTTTTGTGTTAAGAAACCAGGGTGATTTGGATACGGAGTAGCAGTGTTCAAAATAGAAGAGGCCTTTTCCGTCTTGGTGATTAGAGTAGAATGCCAAGCATGTCTCTGATGCCCAAGCGGAGACCGAAGAGAAAAGATCAGTGTACGGGAGACTGTGATTTAAGAAAGTGCCAGCAGAAATGGCTTGTTTGGCAAGGAGATCTGCCGTCTCATTCCCCTGAAGGTTTGAGTGGCCCGGGATCCAAAAGAGTCGGACAGATTCGTTATTCAGAGAGGCTTGCCTAAGCTTTTCCCTGATGAGGTAGATAATATACGAGTGAGATTGGTCAAGCCTAAACGATTGAATAGCATTTAAAACACTCTGTGAATCTGAGAAGATAATTGACGAAGCTAACTTTCTGTCTAGGATGAAATACACCGCGTGGAGAATTGCAAAGGCTTCTGCAGAGAAGATTGAGGCATGACAATCTATTTTGCCCTGAAAGTGTATGTCTAGTGAAGGGCAGAAGTCACTGAGGCCGGTATGAGAGCTGTCTGGAGTTTTTGAACCATCAGTGTAGAAACAATGGGAAGAATAGAGGAGTTGATTGAAGCAACTGTTGAACTCAATTGGCGGGTCTTTGGAGTTCTGGACGGACAAACCTTCCAATATGCTGATTTTTGGAGAGAAAAGCTAAATCTCATAGTCAAAGTGGTAGGGAAGAGGGTTAGGAGCGTTATAAATTATGTTGGTGTGATTTCGAGCAGCAGAGAAGGCTTTATAGAGAATGTAGCTTTGCTTGATTTTGAAGGTTCTGTTGTTGTATGGTAGATGAAGTAAGTTTGAAAGAAGCGGAATGACGGGGTGGTTAGAGTGAGATAGACATTTTAGCATATACTTTTTTGAAAGTTGTTTGAAACGGATGTGTAAGGGCAGCTCTTTGGTTTCAGCAAGCAGAACTCGTATGGGGGTGGACATCCTAAGACCTAGTGCGAGCCGGAGGGCACTATATTGGATTCTGTTTAACTTCGTGAAGACGTTATTATCAGAAGGTAGGAGAGCCTGACAGCCATATTCAATTACACTTCTAATTAAGGACTTATACAAGATAAGAAGAGTATGAGGATGCGCGCCCCACTATGTGGTTCTGAGGGCTTTAAAGATGTTGAGCAACCTATTGCATTTATTGATAAACGATTTGAGGTGAGAGGTCCAGTTCAGTTTCCTGTCAAAGGTCATGCCTAAGTACCTAGCCTCATTGGAAGCGTGAACCCGGTCAGTATCAATCTTAATGGAGTAGTCAAAGAAGTCTTTTCTCCTTTAAAAAAAATAACTAGCTTAGTTTTAGCAGGAGAGACAAATAAGCCTTTGGTTTTCAGATAAGCACAAATGGAGTTGACACTGGATTGGACGATATTGATGCAATCAATTAAGTTTTTGGATCTCGACAGAATTAGGACATCACCCGCAAACTGCGTAGCAGTGCACTGTGGGGATGGAGGTGGTTATTAAGCTCTCTTATGTATAGAGAGAAGAGAATAGGGCTGAGTGTAAGGCCCTGAGGTAAGCCCTTGTGGGATTTCCTTGGGCCACATAGAATACCGTTAATTTTGAAAAACATGTCTCTTTCAGCTATGATGAAGTAAATAAACCTGCAAATAGATTCTGGGATACCTAATGAGCATAAATCCTGAATTAGAATAGAAGGGATGACTTCGTCAAACGCCCCCATGATGTCGACGAAGACTGCGACTGTGAATTCGTCCTCAGCGAAACCATTATAGATTTCAGATGACAGTAAGACTAAATTATCGGTGGTGGATCTGGCCTTGCGAAAACCGAATTGAGAAGAGGGAAGTAGAGAGTAGTGTTTCACCCACCATGACAGCCTGGCAAGGAGGAGACGTTCAAAGAGTTTAAGAAAACATGAAGCTAAGGCTATGGGCCGAAATTTGCGTGGGGTCCATTTAGGAATGAAGAACAGGAGAAATTGATTCCAACTTTTAGGGAATATGGATTCCCTAAGGAAGTCATTGAAGACGGCTAGAAGAGCGAGACGAACATTGTGGGGTAACCTATAAATGATGTCATTGCTAATCCTGTCAAGACCTGGAGATGACTTGTGCTTAAGTCTTTCAATGGCAAGCTCAAGTTCCGTCATCGTGAAGGGTTCCTCAAGAAAGCTGGATTTTTTGAAGAGGTGTGCAGGTGGAAAGCAATTGTGAAGCACTGAGTTTGGGCAGATGGACTCTGCTAGCTCTTGAAGCTCCTCGGAGTCCGATGAGCAAGGAGGATCTGGGTTGAGCTGCCTATGACGAAATCTTTTGACCTGATTCCAGACCGAGGAGGTGGGAGATATCGATTCGCAGAAGGATCTCCAAGACTGCTTTTTGACTACTGCGAAAGTACGTTTTGCCAATGCATCTACTTTTTTATAAACTAAGAAGTTCTCGTGGTTATATGAACGACGAAGTTGGTGGAGGGCTTGCTTTCTAGCACGGACTGCCGCATCACAGCTGGCATTCCACCAAGGAGAATTGCCTTTTTTCCTCGATGGATTTGATGAAGAATTGGAGACAGGAATAGCGTTAGGACAAGCCTCAATACCCGAGTTGGTGATGGTGTCGACAATGATGATGTATCTACTTATGACGTCCTGTGAAAAACAAGGGGTAGAGGAAGAAGTAGGAGGAGGTGTAGATATAGGTGGAACCAGGAATGTGGGACCGGTTGGAGAAAAAATTAGGGAGTCGCAAAGGTTGGTAGTGAATATTGACCAGTCTATGTTCTTGAGTCTGAATTTGTGGTTGAAGTAATTGTGGTTTGGGATCTTGACATTAAGTGAAGCTGAGATGGGAAGGTGATCACTACCCAGGGAATCTTCTAGAACTTTCTAAGTGGACAGGGAAGCGATGTTTTCAGAGACCAGAGTTAAGTCTAAACAGGAAGGTTGTTGATCTGGTCTGTTGAGAAATGTTGTTAATCCATCATTTAAGAGAATTAGATTGCTAATCAGCAAGTGTGAGTGAAGGAGGTTGCCCGTTGAACAAGCATGGGGAGAACCTCAAGCTTCGTGATGACAATTAAAATCACCACCTATGAAGATGTTTTGGTTGGGAAGGGAGTTAAAGAAGTACAGACAATCGTTTGGGTAGGAGCCAAATGGGGAACCGGGGATTCTGTAGGCTGCAACTATGGTCAAGGGATTGGAGGAGAGCAGAATGGAAATAGCTAGTGACTCTAGGTGGTACGGTTTGTAAAACGTATTATTGATTCTAGTGAAGGGTAAGTGTTTCCTGATGCAGATGGCTATGCCACCATCTTTGTTGAAGGGTCTGTCTTTTCTAATGATGTTGAAATTTTTTAAGGAAAAGGATTTGCCTGGAGAAAGCCAGGTTTCTAAGATGATGATTACATCGTAGTTTAAGGAGATATTGAGAAGATCCCCTACTTTAATTCGAAGACTACGACGGTTCCAGTGTAAAATATTCAGTGAGTCTTTGGTAGCCATGAAGGATGTGGAAGGAGTGGGTGGAGAGGAGTGAGTAGGTATGGAAATGTCGTAGAGGATTATTGGATATTGGATGTTGGGGCTTCACGGTTGAATGCGGGTGAGTTTGCTGAAATTAATGTTTGAGAGTTTATCAAGTAAATTATCAAATTTTTCTAAGCGTTGAAGTTGAGGAGCAAATTGTTCTAGGATGAGAGTAGCTGAGCTGATAAGAGAATCAAGAGTGGAGATGGTGTTTTCAATATATTCAGGATCAACATTGGAGGTGGCCGGAAGAGGACTAGGAGTGCAAGAACGTAGGGCAACACCATTGCGAGATGGAATACGAGGTTCTTGTGTGCGTGGGAATTCAGCCGAAGTTGAAGCCCGAGATATTTTGGGAGTGGAAGTCCTAGTAGATGGGTTTGGCAGCAAGGAACGACACGTTGAAGATTTGTGCGAAATTGCGGACGCCGAAGCATAGGAAGGGGTTGGAGCCCTCGTAGTAGAGTAAGAGTAGGAAGTTGCTGTTGCCTCATCCGTTAAGGGGATATCGCCGAGACTTGGGTATTCTGAAAAATCGAATCGAGGAGGATGCGCAGAGTTGAATGGCGTTGGGGAGGAGTCACCATGTTTTATCAGGGTGGCGGCCTCCTTAACTGGAATATTCCTGTCGACTGACAAAGTGAGAATTTTCTTTTGAATTGTCCTTTCAGGACAAGCTGGGTTTGAAGGAAGGTGATCGCCTCCGCAATTTAGACAGGAAGGAGAGCCCTCAGCTTTTGGGCATTGGGCCGCGTCCTGGTGTGCCGCTTGACCACAGCGGATGCAACGTGTGGAACTACAACAAACTTGAGAGGTGTGGCCGAATCGGTGACAATTGAGGCACATTTTAATGGAGGGTACAAAGGGGTTAACTTCGTACCGCACACTCAATAAGTAAAAGTGAGGAGGCAGGGATTGGCCCTCGAATGTGATGAGAAGAGTGCGGGTAGGAATGAATTTGGATATACCATCGACTAAGGATTTTCTGTCACAGCGTTTTGCTGCAACTATTTTTGCAGATGCTAAGGATCTTGTAATAATATCATCAATTGAGAGGTCAGTTGGGATATTACGGATGATGCCCTGCTTCATGATCTGATTAGATGGGATGAAAGCAATCAAATCTCCTGTATCTATTTTTTAGAGCTTGACTAAGCGGATGTTCAGAAGGCAGATGATCAGAATGACTTTTTGTGTTCGTAGGTGTTGTATGAAAGATAACATTGTTTTCGATACTACCATTATTTTGAGCTGGGTGACCGACTACAATAACTGGGATTACTTTTGCTTTAGGATTCTTTTGGGATTCATCCTCTTCGGAGATAGCATCACTGCTACGTTTAAGAGGGTTGTGTTTGGACTTACCCTTGCGGGCTACAGTCTGGAAATCGTTACCAGGTAGAGAATTTGGACGAATTGCAGATTCGGATGGAAAAGCTTCTTTCTCAAGAAAGGAGAGAGCCTGAGTGATATCATTTTCAGATGCAGAGTCCGCTGTTCTCGGAGGAGGCAGTGAAACCGAGTCCGTCTCTAACTCCATGTCGACAAGCGACATGTCCGACCGTGGGCAGCCGGACCGGCCCGTGCCGTACACGTCGATCCCCAAAAAAAAACATTTCCAATGTAAAATTTGGACGGGGAGAGGTCCCTCCTGAAAAATTAACAAAAAAAAACCAAATCTTACGCATACGCTCTATGAGGGATTATTTACTTTAATTATGGTGATGTTTGTAAAAAGTTATTTTATAGAAACATTTTTAGCAAGGCGATTTTTATTCAGCTTCATGTCACACGTTGAATACCGCCAAAATCTTTC
>JARPRG010000112.1:89399-101700 GCA_031001745.1 Hartigia nigra | reverse complement strand
ACGGATATGACTGAGCCTTGAACAACTATGTAGTGAGTAGTGGTGTTTACTAAAAACATACCATTCTCGATGTTATGTGCACCATCTCTTAGATTTTCTAAGGACTTATTGAACGACCTCGTAGCAAAGAATACAGTCAATCCTTGTGTCTATGTACAATCGTCACTTACTCTCTGTCTATGACAAAATGGAGTTTGCTACAATTATTCATATTCTTTCTTTCGTTAACTTTTTTTGTTTCTTATTTCCAGCAAAGACAAAAATCGCAAATAAAATACCAAGTGCATAGATTGGAACTATCACGTAGCCTTCTGTGAATATAATTGTAATAACTTTTCAAATAGAAAATAAAAACAATAAGGTTTAGCTTACGTTTCATGACCTACAGCACTTTGCGTCGGATTTATTCTCATATAGATAGATGAACACACGACGCTTTTAATAATATACGTGCAGAAAATACATTTCGAGATGACAAGGACTCTTCCCTTGTACATAACAACATAACAATGAGAAATTCTCATATCGATATACACTTGTCTATAAAGAAAATTAGAAGAAGTTGGTACTGATTTGAGAAATCAATTTTCTTTTATAATGATACTATGCGCAGTACACTCTTGTGATAGAGCGACAATACATAACGATGAAGAAAAAAAAAAAAAAAAAAACCGGATGTTTTTATAATTATTGTCCCAGGTTAAAGCATCGATGGCTAATTATGTCGTAAGGAAAGGGTCTATGTTTTCTAAATAAAATTCTTAACGGATCTTGAAGTAAATCCGTATCTTATATCGTAATCAAAATTAATTGCGTATTAGTAATAATCTGGTAGTTCCAGCGAAGTATACGAAAACTGGAGAATTCTTTAATCTAGAAATACTCGTACGTACTAAGTGTGTCCGATTGATGTCAACGCGATCTTCTCGGCTGGGAATACCGTGTGCATTTGTGACACAATACAGCTATTTACATTTATATACGAGAGAATAACGTATGCATTGTCTTAATCATAGCACGTACTGGACGTTACAATTCTACTCTATGTTTTTGTTAACGGTTTTGTTTTAACTTATTTTTACTATCGACTTAGGTAGATAATCAATAACTTGTGTCTTGTTCAGTTGACAGTACAATTATCAGAATAAATGAATCATTTGTGATTTTCATATACATAGAATAGGGCAAATGTGGTAAGGTATTCTTGTGACATTATTTCTGAAATTTTTTTGTTTGTATTTAATTTTAAGCCTACAATTTAGGAAACTTTTTGTTTCTGTGAGCCAATCATATTCTGGGACATTGATAATTTTCTTTAATGAAAAAGAACGATTGATTTGACGATGCTCATGATATGATGTTTTCATTACAAGCTTTTATTGAGAGAGGAATTGAGATTGTGATTTGCATTAGGATCACTGCAGAGATTGAATGAATTTTAGTTTTGTATTTTGAACTATGTACTTCGAACACGGGTAAAATAAATGTTTGCAATCATAACGATTACATTCACATATGACCAAATGTTAAAATGGTCGAAAATTCAGGATAAACTTACGTACAAAATATAATTCATAATAGCTCTTTATACAAATGATTTATAATATCGTTTCGGGCGTTCGTTAAATCAAAACCGCAATATTAGGTGTAAAATTTAACACGGTCTCTCATTTCTTAATATTGCGATTACGAGTCATAAGGCAATATATAAGCCTGTGAATATTTAATAACAAAGATTATATTTTTCCAGAGTCTCATATTTTACATCTAGAATCACGATACACGTTTACCGAAGTAGCACTATGTTTTTTCCAATTCAAAGTTCATTCGTTTCTAATTACGAATTTCTATGCCTTTTCATTATTGCTTGTTCCATATCTTACCTAATCTTCGTAATCACTTAATATGTTATCAACAGCAAAATGAAGATGGTCATAACTATTCCTTAATAAATTTCAATTAAACTTCGATGGTCACAACAATTTTTTTAATTAAATCGTAAAAACTGCTGAACTAACAATTTTTCAAATGCTCGTATAAACACATATTTCAGTATTGAAAATAAGGAATCGTTTCTTTAGAAATTTCGGGAAAATCTCTTACATGGCATTCCAAATAATTGTGCTCCGTAATGTCGTTTATTGAAAAGGCATCTGTACATATATATCTCGCTTTTTATGATATAACTAAGATCTTCGGTTACCTTATTGCATTAAACAAAAAGTCCACTCACAAGACTTGGATATTGTCATCCTATTAACTGCCACTACATTTTCAAGCAAATTGTTCTTTTAAACAAAGACATAGCGAAGAACAATAAAATGTATGTTATTAGTATAGAATTTAAAACTCCACATATGCTCATAATCGTAAGCTTGCTTCTTATTTCAATAGAACTGTACGTAGCCAAAGTCTTAGATAACGCCAAGGATAGTCGCTTTTCAATGCGTTATTACTTCCTGGATTTGGGAGCACAATTTTGTGAATCCAAGTTATCAAATTTTCAATTACCCGAATGGTATTTTTTTAAATTCAGAATTCCTAATTTACTAGTTAAGCAGACGTTAAATGATTTACACAGTTTTTTACTACATTGTTTGATATTATATGAGCCTAGTTTTTTTCTTGGCAGGACATGGCAGTTAATAAGACAAGAGTAACGTTAATAATCTGCCCAACGTTAAGTATGTATACCACAATATAAAATCACTCCATTAAATATAAATAAAACCTATGTCTCAAGATCCGCGGATAAGTTTTTTTTCTTAAGACACGCAGTCCACCTTAATGGTTTCAGCGAGAATATATAAATATATATGGAGAACAAAAAAGAAACTATGAATCGTACAATAGTGCCTTACGACTCGGTTCAACTCGACGAAGATCTCCAAAGTTTATCCAGTCTTGAACAGAATTTAATTTCTAATAGCGTAAACCAATTTCGGTCATAGATAAAAAATAATTCCTTTTCAATTGGCACGATAATATCTATTTTCCGTGTCAGTCGTTTAATTTCGAAGTTGTCAGTGGCTCTCTTTGTATCAGAATAATTTTCATGATGTAATATTTTCCATTTCTTTTTAAACGATTATACAATTGTTAATCTTGCTCTCCCATGCCAATCCCAAGGATGAGTTTCTTCTATATATATTCTTTTCCTCTAGTCCCATTAACGCAATAATGCTCTTTCCTATTTTTCAGCATGTGAATCACAACACAAGACTCGTTATTCGAGCATAGACAATGTGGAACGGAATTCGCATACTTCTGTCATATCCACAAGTTACGTAAAAAAAAAAAAAAACGAATACTCGCAGACTCCCAATGTTACACTCAATTATGGGCTTATCTGTAATTGATCGGCTGTTGAGTGCTGCCATTCGATATGCCCTTTACTTATCCCCATTCGGACATTCGACGATTTGTAAATCGGGGTATCGAGGCACGGGGATTGTGATAAAGGGCTGAGGTGAGTCAACAGGACAGTCTTTTGAACACCATGGGGTCATGGGAGTATTGGTGCACCGTGGTCCGCTACGACACCATCTCGTGCCACGCACTACCGTTTGACGAGTTGCTTTCAGGTGATGCTAAAAATCATAAAATATTAAATGGTTATTGATTATCAATTGTTCTGATTCCTAGAAAGCGTTCGCTAAAAAACGGGATTATTATTATTATATGATGATTTAATCGAACTAACCAGTCTTTGCATTATCAGCTCTCTCAGATGATTTCGGACCCCATATCCGTACTGTGCTGTCATCGGAGACTGAAGCCATCATTTGATGGTAAACAGGATTCCAAGATACGCAATTAACTGTCCTACTGTGCCCCGTAAGTGTTGCTATGGGCAACTCTCTTTTTATGTGCCACACATATACTTTATTATCTGTAAGAATCGTGTACCCCAACCATAAATCAATGGAATACATTTAAATACATAGTATTTAATGTATTTTTAAATACATTTAAATACAAATAACATGTATTTAAATACATAGTATTTAAATGTATTAGCTGTTTATGTACAAATTACGGATGTCTAACTGTACCCACTGGTTTTAATTACGCTCCATATATATCATGCAAATATAATGTGACGTGATAATAACATCGCACGCAAACTTCTTATCGAGATCCATTCTGACGCAATCGTCATAGAGATAAAAGAATTACGTT
This sequence comes from Hartigia nigra, assembly GCA_031001745.1. NCBI lineage: Eukaryota > Metazoa > Arthropoda > Insecta > Hymenoptera > Cephidae > Hartigia > Hartigia nigra. Next base: position 97,518 of record JARPRG010000112.1, on the reverse strand, counting down.
AACCCACCTTCACTGCCAGATGCAACAAAGTCTTGATTAACACCACCAAAGCAGCTATGAATAGTGAAATGTCCTTGCGTGACACCTTGGAAACGCCTGACTAGGCATCTGTCTTGTAAATCCCAAAGATGCACGCCTTGATTGGCAACATTGAGTAACGCCAAACGATCGGCTTTATTTACGCTGAAGGACATCACCGGGTGGTCCTCTTGGAGGCTGAAGAACACGCACAGTTCCCATCGTGATATGGCACCACAAAATACTTTCTTTTTTGTTTTCTCATCAGTAATCGCATACTCACATCGCGAAGTCACACAACTCATCGAAATTATAACCGCGAATACGATGATGAGAATCGGCGGCTAGCACGGTCTTTCCATCGCTTCTGCACCAGAGACACCTCACTCGCACTCCTTCCCAGGAGTCTAATACGTTACCGTCCATGTCCTAGAACATCGATCAAAAAACAATCACGAAGAAGCCGCAAGATTCACTCGGCGCACTACAATGTAAACTCACGCATTGGTAGAATTGGCCACGTAAACCACCGGTTACGAATTTGTTGGCATCGCGATGCCAAGCACAGGCTGTGAGCGAGTCTTCGGTGCTTTGAGTCAATTTAACACGTAACTCGCAGTCGGGTGTGTCGACACTCCAGAGCCAAAGTTCAGGACAGTCTTCAGGTCCACAAGCTATCAGATGACTACTGTCAGGACTCCATGCGATCAATGCTACGCCATACGTATGTCCCTCCAATGTTTTCCTATGCGTCACTCTTAAGGTTTCCTATATCATGTATTCGTAATGATCTAATTACAAGTCCAAGATTCGATGCTCAAATATATCATCAATGAACTCACGGGGTCAACGTCCCATATGATAACGGTCATATCCTTGGAGCCAGTAGCTAGCTTGAGGCCATCTGGAGAGAATTTACAATACCAGACCTCATCGCAGTGATCATTGAGCACCTGGGTGGTATGGCACGGGAATTGTTCTTTACTGCAGCTGTGATCCACCAGCAGGGAGACATTCTCTAGACTCGTCTGATCGAAATAAATTGAATAACAATTCAGGGATTAGTAAACGATTTTTTGTTCAAAGATCGTTATTTCTTGGGCATTCTGAACTTCTACCTAGTGTAAAATTGAAGATATTAAGCATGCAAAGATGCAGGTGAGCGATAACTTAATAATAAGATACTGTAATCACTTAGCAGCTAGGCGGTACCTGAGAATGAGTAATATGGTATGTGCACTGTTGATTTTGCATTTCCACAGCTTGACACAGGAGAGAGTGAAGACGTCGTGGAGGTAACATTATGGAAGGTGGCAAATATTTCTGCAATTTGTCCATTAGAGCAGCCCTCGAGGCTGAACCTTTGCCATCCCAACCGGCACGTGTCTGTCAACAAGTGTCTATTTGCTAGTGATCAAATTTTCAGTTATACGTTAGTTTCATGAACGCTTCTCACGATATTTTGTATTTTCCACGATTCAGAATCAACGACGACGTCTTTTTGTCGATAGCAATGATAATGGTACATTGAATTTCAATGTCGTCGTGCGTATCATGCCCTAAGAGAATTCGAACGGCACTCGTTATATCAGTACCTGGAGTTCGTCCCGTCCACTGCACATCATAAAAGCGGACAACTGATGAACGCGTCCGGTGTTGTGCCCGAGTGGAGTAAGTTCATTGCGAAGTACTTGCAAGGCCTCCAACACTAAGCCTTCCTCCAGGTATTCGAGATACTTTTGCTCAAGAAGCAGGAACTTCATTTCCTGAAAGACACGGCGTAACGTAACGTGTCTCAAACTGGTCCCCAAACGCTCCCTACTTAATGTCCATGACGTGACGGAATTCTCACCACGAGGCTCTGGCCAGAACCATTTAAGAAGGACTTCAGTTCGTTGAGATCATGATCTGCTTTGTTCCAATCGCCGTCCATCACGTGCTGTCGGAACTTTGCAGCAGCTGGATGGTCCAAGCGGCAGCCCGACTCTTGCATAAGCAAATCAGCAGTACGACTGAAACACACATTTTTTCTTTTTTTTTCTTTTCATTCACATCAGGAGCAAAGAGAACAACTATTGGGCACATTACTAATAATGCCTGTGAATTGTATCTCAGGGATATGCAGTACATTTTTAAGTATTCTATTATCTAAACTGTACATGACTCACTACGGTATATCGTTCTCTTTATGCGAGGTGTAAACAAACGCACAAGGCTTCGTATTTGTTTATCCTGTTTCATTTAGCTTTAAAGATCGAATTGCGACGCATTAACGTTTGGCAATTTCGTACGTGCATGATCTGAATTTAACGCGATCTAGTAGTGGTGATAATTTCCATAAGACTTTTCGCGTGTTTGAGCACTAACACTTTTCAGTAGCTATATCGTTATAGTACAAATATAGCTGGTAGATATTACAGACTATATTCCAAGTTTCTATAATTAGCTTTCTCCCACTGTATAGCATCCAGCAGAGATATGTGAAAATACAATACTTTTGATAAGTGCATGCAAACAAAGAAATTGTATAAATCTATACTTTTGAATCATTTCTTAGAATATTGCAATTAGGCTGATTGTATAAGTCTGAAAATTTAATTGTTATCTTACTAATAGTATACTGTAATGATATTTACAAGTACACAAAGGACCCAAGAGAGAAAGTATATAATAAGCATGTCCTTTTTTCTAAGTAAATAAGGTTAATGGAGTTTGTTGCTTTAAAATTCTTTTAGGCATTGAAAGAAACTACAGGTGCTACATACTCGAGTCCAACTGTTTTCAAATGCTGTCCAATAAGGCGCACGATGTCTTGATTTGTTTTGTCCATTATTTTAGGAGGCCCTAAGGCAGCTCTAGGTTCTCCATTTATTCCATTTAGATCACCATCAGGTCCTGGAGCTAAGTTGCCATTGGTATGAGGCCCACCAGAGTCTGCTGTTGCTCCATTTTGCTGAGGTCCAGATACAGCCGAACCATTAGAGGTTTGCTGCATCACACTGTGACGCATGGGAAAACATTCATGACAATTTTATTATGGATCAAGACAAAGGAATACATCTGTCTGATCTTTGTTTTAACACACTGAGAATAATAATCCTTAACGAAGAAGTAAGGAACTTTACGACCCTTTTTTCATTAACAACCCAATAACTTTGAATATAGCGCATTGAAGCATTCATTTTCAAGCACAAGAAAAGTATGACCCCAAAGTCACTAAATGTTGAATAGATATAAAGGTAGTTATGCGAGTGCGTGGTATGGTTCACAGAAAAAATTCCGATCCCTGTCTTGTCGTGTTACCGATAATTCTCCATCTCGGGGTTGGAGTGGTGCTCGTCCGCTGGTCGTAAGGTAGCCGGGAGACAACTACGGGACCTTTTGCGCGGTGGCGGAGCGAGTCCACCGTCGTCCGACTCGCCGCTCGAGGCCAGGCTTGTGCGCGTACCGCCCCGTTTTTCACACGATTATTGTCCCTCGGTTCGTTGGTGGGGCTGGGGCTGGGGCACGCACGCAGCCACGGTTACAGGAAAATCGCGACTCCCCCCTTTTTCCCGTGAGTTTCGGCCACCGCTTGCTACTCCCTGGGACAATCCAATCGTCGACAAAAAATGAAGAAAACAGGATTCTTGTACGACTGCCAAAACGGACACGAACAATGACTGCTACACAGCTGATACTTGTTTGGATCTCCGTTTACGTCACACCACGGTCTTCTTCAGAGATAGGTCCGCTGGTTCGTACGTCCCCTACTGCTCATACGCAATATATTAGACGGTGAGCCTTAGAACGAGTCTACATTTTTTGATTTCAACAGATGGCGCTGAAAACTGGAATTACCATCAGAGTTGTTCTTCTACAGATATTATCCTTGCTAATGTTGAAAGTTATTTGCTAACCGTTGCTCCTTCAATAACTGACTAACAACAGGCTACCGACCGTGGAATAGGCTGTTAACGAGGCGTGTTATCACCTGTGCTAACGAAGCTAACATCACAGGTAAGCGCACTTAATGAGGGAGTTGGAAGAACTTCCGCATTGCTGATAGATCCTGTTGATCAGCTATGGAGCGATTGATGTACTTATTCGAATTTCACTTCCATCCTTTTCATGTCAGCAATTTATCCTCATGCTTAGGCGTTATTTCCGCATATCTTGCGGTATTTCGTATTTGATTTCTTCCTTATGTCGACCACATCAACCAGTAATAATATAATAAGATTCCTTTAGTATTACATTTGTTACTTAATACATCTACCTTTACAATCTACACCTGTGGAAGCTGAGTTATAATTTCTTAGATGTAGGTTGATTATTTCTTTGGTTCTCACGGGTAATATACTTTCGCTACGCACTCCAGGGCTAGTTGTAATTAATCAAACGATCCACGCAATGCCGATGTTCTTCGGTCGAATATTATTAAGATTGATTTGGGGAATACGCTGAAACACGCTTCGAGTAAATGTTATACAAATCAAAACTGGAACTACTGCTATGTCACTTGAATTTAACGAGAATAAAAATAAAAGACATTCCTTTTCAGTTAGGTTATTTCGTTCCCACGAATTATATATATAGATATACCAATATACTGTCCTATGATAGAGCTTATAAGGGCAGTTATTTATCCTAGATGTCTGAAATAAAGTCGAATGGTACCATCATTACTTTTACGAGCTGTATAGTGCTAGTCGATGACCTATCTAATTATATCTATTTAATCTCCTCATGGGATACTAAAACAATGTATACTCTATGGGAAAAGTGTAGGATATCCTGTGAAGTTTTGTTGATAGACGCTACCTAACATATTAATTTTTAAAAATGTTTTTCGAACTAACACATAGGCATACAGTAACGTGCATCAGTTTTTCATAATGTTCCTGAGTTTATGTCTAAAAGCATATTAATAATCAATTATTCGTTTTTCATCACGCTTGTCTCTTTTTTCCATGCAGTGATTTTACGTGACCAGTCACAGTATAAAAAGTGCTATCCCAAAATTATATGGCGGATCATCGTGAATGCTCATATCTACGTGTTGTTTAGCTACGATTGTGTGCATATATTGATGTACTTCAATAAGCGAGTATGTTGCGGCGACCTATAAATTGTGCTTATGCAACTATCATACGACACGCATGGGTACGCATACTCTCGGCCGTGAGGCTGTGTGAAAGCTACCCATTCATAACTCTCTCATGCTGATGGCGTGGAGCCGTGGTGGTTCGTTTAATAGTCTTTTTAGTAGTCACAAGGCGATTTCCTATTAGTCTCTCGTTTCCTGCTCGTCGGTGGCATTATTAGGTGACGCTTATTCGATCTCTGATAAATCATCACATAGGTTTATAATAGTATAAATATCAAGCCATCGGAATGCCATTATGAAATAAAGAACAAAGCATGTATAACTATATCACAGTTTCTACAAAAGGAAGATGACATACAAAAGAGAGAAATTTAATGGAAAAAAGTGTAATTTCTTTTCAGTGACCAAGGTTCATCTCCAGGAATGTGGAAAGAGAATAAAAATTTAGCTAAAGGTTTCCTCATCTAGCTTCCAGAATTGACCACAGGATCGCTGCTGGATGTTTCTCAGGGCTTGGCCGCAGATATGTTTCTGAGCTATAAGAAATTCTAGGTACTATAAGGCACGTTATATATCTATAATACCCTAGTGTAGATAGATTACAACCTAGGCCCGGGCCTGGCACAAACCATGCAGCTCTCCATGTCCCTGATCGTGGCCGGCGCATACCTAGCAGCATAGCTTGTAGCGCATTGCCGGTGTGTTGAGCTGTGCTGAGTAGTGCTGTACTAGGCCTGACGGCTGGGCTTACGTTAAGATTGGCTCGGGGAGCTCGAGCCGGCGTGTGCCACCAGTCAGTCACTCGCCGGCCGCCGGTACAGCACGTTGTACTGTAGTGCGTTGCTTTTGCTCCAATTGCATAGCGCGTTTACATTGCACTGTGGCACGTGTTAAATTCTGCGGACTAATAGTAATAGATTTAATTATGAAATTGTTCGTGATAGTTACTTGGCCGTTACCATGTTGAATACAGGAGCGTCCGGACACCTGCTGCTCCGAATTGAGTGAAACACGCTCCTACGTACCATCATTCTGGTTTTATTCCTACGTGTATAATTGTTAAGCATTAGGATAACTTCGTGTTACCATTGTTTTCGTGTCGTTTGTGCTGTGAGTGTAAAGCCAAGTGTTTGTTCCCACGGCCACCTGTTGCGCGCCCATACGTTCTTGTGTCACGTTGGATTACCAGATTACGAGTGTCGTCGGGATGCCGTCCTTGCCGGGATAGACGCGGTCGTCGAGACGCAGAAAGGTATGAACATTTATTGTCCATCTTATTACATGAGATAAGGCCGCCCTAAGTGCGTTAGAGCGTTCAAGGTGGAATTTCAGTTTGATCAGTTTTACAGTCCAAGATGTACAGTACTCATTTACTGGATAACCGTTATTCTGTAATGTGCATTCTGTATAGGCCAATGCGCTTTAGCAGCGTTACTTCGAAGATATGTTCGATTCAAGAATAACGATAAGATGACATGCCATTGGCTTGCCTCAGAATTTACTTGCCCGAAGGCTACTGACATTCCACGCTTGCATTTGCCCCGATAACACTGATGATATATATGGCGTACCTTCTATCGCTATTTTCATCGACTATCCGGCTATGCCAGTAATAAATAATTACAGACGTGTTTAAAAAAAAACTCAACAAGCATATTGGCACGGATACGATATTATATTTGAATGTATATAAAGAAATTCCTAAAGCGATAACCATAAACCTCAAGATAATCTCAGAATCCTCGTTCATCCTAGTGTATATGAGAAACGCTATTTGCGTCCAGCTCCAAAGAAATCTCACTTCGATCATCAATATCGTATCATCTCCGAAGGATCGTGACCTTCGTCAACGTGCTTTAACGTAACTCCAGAAGTTCCTCTGTATAAAGAAGAAATGACGCAAAATAGTAAATCCAAGCATAAAACAAATCCGGTAAAAATGAATTCATGTTATGGCATTCTAGAGGCTCCTGTCCTTAGATGAAAGTGCTAATGACCCTTCTTTCCGTGCCGGCAGCGTCCACAAGAGAAAAGGAAAATCGAAATAATCGCGATACCGCGAATGGCCTCTACTATACCCAGCAGTCACACGTATGCATGAGCTCGCGTAAAGAATTTCCGTGGTACGCAGACCGGCGCGTTGCGGCACGGTGGCACGTCCTCGTCGTGATCGTGGTCGTCGTGGTTTTCGAAGCCAGGCGGAGGAGTACATGCACGGTAGAATAAAAAGGAGGAGGAGGAGAAAGCTGCTGAAAGAGGAGAGGAGTAAAAGAGTATAAGGCAAAGTATGCGAGGATACGGAGGCAGGATGGAAAGACGAGAGGAAAGCAGAGGAAGGTCCAGAGACGTCGGTATACACTGGTGAAGGGTATACAGTGAATAGGTAACGTGGTGAAGCTGCTTGAAGAAGGAGAAGAAAAAGGAGTTGGAGGTATAGTTTGTTGGCGATGGTGAGAGAGCGTGTGGAAGGGAGATAGAAAGTAAGAGAAAGAAAGATGGTAGCAGTGGAGAGGATGGTAGAAGGGGCCACCTGCGACGGCGGGGAGGAACGTAACTGCATTCCAGAGTGAGCGCGCATGCGCACTCCCACTCGTACTAGCACCCGCGCACTCGACTCGACCGGACCTGAGTTGATTCACGCGAGACTCGCCATTCCGTGTTCACGCTTACCGACACAAACGTTCTTCCGCGTAACTTGCCAATTTGCAATGCCCGACTGTATAGGTATACGAATCTCCGCTTGGCTTTTCGCGACTTGCTACTTTGCCCAGGGCTTAGGATTTTCGACGCTAACGTCTTATGGATTGCGTGTCTCAGGTGTCAACTTACATCATAAAAATGCCAATGAAACGGCGATCAATGAAAGCTTGAACCACCTCACGCCATTGTTTGATATCCCGTGTAAAGAAAGATTTTAACAATCATAGATCTATCAAAGATCTATTCATAAAAATCTGTCTGAAGTAGAGCCCATGAGACTGATCTATACTGTTTGTGGATGTTTTCAGGTTG
>JARPRG010000112.1:45240-89299 GCA_031001745.1 Hartigia nigra | reverse complement strand
AAGATCTATTCATAAAAATCTGTCTGAAGTAGAGCCCATGAGACTGATCTATACTGTTTGTGGATGTTTTCAGGTTGAAAAAAAATCCAAATTAAAGAAAAAAGACATGAATTCGAAATCTGTGAAAATTTGTATAGACTTTGAATTTTAATGTAACCTACAGTACAGATCCGTTTCATAGGCTACACTTCAGATCGATTTTTATGAATAGACCTTGGAGAGATCTGATTGAAAAATTTTTTTTTATATGGAGTAACATTCGATCTCGGGTATTCTGGAATGGACTCTTCGTGTAGTTAGATTTGTTACGGATTCATGCTATTGACTGGGATCGATTAGATTGATTCGTATAATTGAATGTATTGGCGTTTCTCATTATTCTCTTTTTAGGTGTCGAATGTGCCTGTCGATCGTGTTGCCGCATTATTAGCTCATCACGCTTTCTCGCGTGACCTACGTGCCTGCGCGTATGAAGCGCACGCACAGATTAAAGTTGCCGACAAATATAGCATGAGTCCCCTTCGCAGTCCATCGGTACCTGGGTCAGCCGAAAGTTTGATAGAAGCGTTAGGTTCGGATTAAAATAAAAAAGAAAAATAATAAGTTCCTAACAGAAAGAAGGTAAGTGGGATAAAAAAGATATTATTTTATCTTAGTTTTACCTTTTAAGTCGATGACTCGTCTCTTTCTCTCTACATTTCTCTCGTTATCTGTTTTGCTTGAAAAGAGAATAACGTCCACGCGTATAGGTAAAGGATTTTTTTCAGAGCGAAATTGTGCATGTCTACTAAAACCAGCCCACGCGGAGGCTCGTCATTGTAACAGTACAGAAATGCCTGATTGTAGACGCCGAACGATTTCCCGATGGCTGCCTTTGAGCACCAGGCGCTCCGCTGCATGCTAATACTAAAGAAACGTTAGGCGTGGACGTTACGCTGTGAAAATAGGACCGGAGAAAACTTATAGCTAATCGTCGCCAATGATCGTGAAATGAGCCAGCACGGCTGTCCGAGCTAGAAGTACACTGCAGATAAAAACGGTATTAAAAGAAAAGTAAGAAAAACAATAAACAGGTACTCCAATAGCCACACATTCCATGATCTCGTTAAATCCATTAAACCTACGTATGGGTGTACAGTATTTTAATAAAATCCGTAGGGAAATGATGAAAATAATTCTGCCTTTCCTGCTGCGCATCTCCCGTAATTCCTGGTTCATTTAACTACTGCACGGCTATAGATTTATATAGATAGTGCCGGTACTACTTATGGTTTTATCAATAGACTTTTTCTCCTAGACATTATCTCGTACCTGTAGGTACCCAGCATCATCTTCAGCTTCCGATACAGACCCGGCAGAGCGTATACTGGCGTGGAGAGTCACGCATTCTGTATATCTGCTCTAATCAGCAAAATTCTACGAAGCTTCTTCTATATATCAACTCATAAAAAAAGAGACCTTGATGGAGTCGAGGTAGCCGAGTAGCCACTCGAGGTAACCGCACGGTAGGTATATAGGTACCTACGGGTACGTGACCGAGTGCTGGCGATATCGCGAGTTATTACCCCTTATTGCTGTACACCTTTACATTTGTATATCTCACGTACCTACTCACTCAGACCCTATTGACGGGTGTGCGCTTACCCTGGTGTAAATAAGGCCAGTGCAAAATACCTTTCGAGGCTGCTCCAGAGGACGTTGGACTACCAGTGCATCGAGAGCGTCCATCGCATTGAGTATACGTGTTAGCCAGACGGAAAGAATCCGCCGCTGGGGTATGACTGAACTTTTTTTTTTCTTTATTTCATAACTTTTGATTCATTCGGAAATGATATGTTTTCCATATTGAATGAAGTTTTCCCTGGGCACTGGTTTGGTTTGAGTTCAAGAAATCTGTATAGATTTGACATTGCGCGAATTGACGATAATATTTGAAATATTTGTTATCAGTGAATTGTTGACGTATCGCTTATCTGCTTCAAAAAGTTTTGGATTCTTCTACTGATTGTTATGTCCTTCCCGCTAGAGAAGCTGCGGGTAGATCTTTTATCTGGGTCACGTAGCACGCAGGCATACCAGGGTGTGCGAGATAGAGTGCACGATAATGCGTCGTACCGAATAATATCATGATAATCCTGGGATAGGTCCTCGCGCGTGACACTACACACGTGATCTGTTCTCTTTTTCACGGAAGAGTCAGGCTCACGTATTCACCTGACTCCGTTCTACGCGAAATGGATCTTGAAGGAACAGAGAACACTGTATAATATCCTTGGAAAAGGTAAAAGAGTCTGGAGTCATCGTGTTATATTCTTAGTATGGAAATCTTCTATAGCTACGGTATTCGTGATATTATTTTACAAAGAGTACTTGTTTCAGGATCCCATAACTGCTATTCGTTTACGGTACTACTATTTTCTATGAGGACAAGGTTGCCATTATTAACCGAGTTAACGAAATTCAAGTGAAACTAGATTTTTCGAGTATCCAGATATTCCTGTTTTCAGTAATCCTTGTTTTAGAGCACAAAGCTTTCCCTGCAAGTATTCATACTTGAAACATGAAAGAGGCAATATACAAATGGCACAATCTAAATCGTTTCATATGTATGTCTGAAACTATTGGAATTATCCTGTAATAGTCTAAATGATCCCCGTGCTCTAGGATCTCATTACCCGTGAGGTATAGTTGAAGGTCCCGACCCAATAACTCTCTCAAGAAAAAAGTTCTTGGATCGCGTTGCTTTATCGGGAAGAGTGCGCGCTGCTCTTCAATGGCACTTGAGTGCGTTCCATTCTGGCACTCGAAAGACGAGAGGCACTGCATCGTACCGTGGGTCTGTCTTTACCGAGGTATAGTAGATCGCAGTGAACTTGACGATGGTAGGTGTGTAGTAGGGTATACGAACGCAGATTTTTTTTCACTGAAAAAGTAAAAAAAAGAAACGAAGGACACAGAGAGAGAGAAAGAAAAAAGAGATGAGGGTAGAAGCGAACCGTGCAGGTGCACGTTCCACGTACTTGCTTCTATATCAACCGCAAGGGAGCGAGGTAGTCCCGTCCGTAAAAATTCTCTACGAGGGTCTAAATATTCGGAGGATGCCGTGGGGTGATTATAATTCTTGGCCTGAACTTGCCTCGAACTAAGGAATGTCGAGGGGCGGCTAAGACAAAGCGTAACCTCCCTTCCTTCGGCATCGTATCTCTCTGCACTGGGAAGATTAGTATCTATAGACGGGCGACAGATGGTGGTCGGTAGCTTCGCAGTTTAGAACTTCTCGCTACAGTGAACTAGTACGCAAGATCCTGGATCACTAGGATAACATTTCTTTCTAGGTATCCTCAGGTTAGCTTTGACTTCTACGTATCAGGCTCTACTCTTATTGTTGTTCCATCCCGAGTAGAAATTTACCAAAAAATGTCTGGATAACAGCCAGACCTTTGCTAGGCTTCTCTCGGCATGTCTAAATTGTGAATTTTCTCTGGCCCCAGCTTGGTACTAGGCAGTATGTCTGTCAATGAAAATTCGCCTATGTATAGGCTGGTGCTTAGCATTTTCTTGGCCATTGTGATGGAGCCTCGGTTGGGCCCAAGCATATTGCCGCCTGAGGTTGCGTGTCACATGCTAGCGAGTTGGATTTACAAAACGCGAATATAAATACATAAAAATATGTAATACAAAAAAAATACTTTCCGTTAAAAATATGGAATATTTACTTAATTGTTTTCCATGACACCTTCCCTCCCATCTTTCATGTACCCCTTGATAAAATGCAGCATGACTGTGTAGCGCCTAAGCGGTTTGCCTATATAGGCGCTAGACGATTTCAGCAGTACAAGTCAACTTAGTGCCTAGTGAGAATCCTAGCCAGTGCCTACTTCGAAACTCGGCAAATCACCTAGTGCCTAGCCAGGGCCAGTCGACAATTTTGTATCCAGGAAGTGCTATTCGATACATTCGGTAAATATGTATTTAGGTTTGCTTGATTCTTACTCTGCTCTTCTACCTTTACAGAGTATTTCTGGTTCGGCTTATCGGGTTGCGTGGCTCAGGACGATTGAAAGGTGTGGAAGCGATCAAGTCGGCGGTTCCACGGAAAGGAAGCTACGCTACGCCACGTTCTTACGTTTCGTTAGTAACGAGGAGTCGCGGTCGTAAAATCGAGTGGGTATTTCGCCAGGGAGAACTACTCGAGCTCTTACTTCTTTTCACAGGCTTGGGCACCGCGTATAGCGGTGCCAATCTCTGGTTTTTCCTTTTTTTTTTGGGCTGTTCCCTCGTTGCGAGTATACGGGGTCCTCGTGATTATCGTAATTATATCCTTTGATGAGTCATACCTGGCGCGTATATCCATATCTATACCTGCACGCGCTCGTATATCGTATTGAACGATCTGGCTATTTGCGATATGCTCTTTTGCGTTACTTACGTTTAAGACGCTTCGGTCGACATTTTCTGTCAGATCAATGGGGATTTAATATATAGGGTTTTTTTGTTGAAGGGGTAGTAACGTCTTCTTTGGAATTATCGATCAGTTGTTGGTTATTGACATTTTGATCGTGAAGCTATTTTCGATGTTTTTGTGAGAATATTTTCGTGAGAGTTGAGCTTTATGAAGAAATTTCAATAGCAGCTTCTTAGATTATTTAGCATCTCCTGCATAATATCTCGCATAATGTTAAATGCATAATGCATCCGTGACCCCTACCTGATTACAATTTATAATTTACTGCCAATTTGTGGGTGATCCTTCTTTTTGCCCATCCAAGATTCTACGGTATCCCGCTGAGACTTATTCCTTCCAGACTGAACACTTGCACTGCTCCTTCTACGAGACAATGGGTATCTACCTCCTGGTGCACGCACTCTATCTACTCTTAGCGCAACAGGATCTTTTCTTATCCAAGAAAAATGTCAGCTATCCCAAGAAAGAAATATCACGATGGAAAAATACACATCATTAGTCACTTTCGAACAATTTCTGAATAGCTTCACGAAAGCTTTAGGAAATTTTCAAAGTTCCTGAATTCGAATAACAAAAACAATGTATGTTCGAATATCTCGTAAGTGCGTATAGTATTTTCATGTAGATTAGCACAAGTTATTAAAAATCGTTCATAGAATGAATTTCGTGCTCAGAGCGTTTTGCGGTAACTCGACCTTCACCACGGCGAAGCCTGCACCAAGCCTAATTCTCAGTCAGTCCTCATCCTATATACTTTGGAAGCCAAATCGAGAGCAAAACCACAGACTAATGCAGTCGCAGCTCACGTGACGTTATACCGAGAATGGAGGCTCTCCAGTTACCAAGGTAGTTTGAAACAGATTCTTAAGAACCGCTCGTCGTCTTTTCCTTTCCAATTCCAATTTTGGCGTCCAGCTGTACCTTACAGAGACCTGGAAAGACCCTAGGACGTTCCTCATCATCATCGACGACTCTTTCCTCGAATGGTCTTGCGATTTTCTAGGTAGTCGTAGAGGCGCGAACCGAGCGTACGTGCCAGAACGAATAACGAAGCCGCACTGGATGCACGTTAGCTTGTTTCAGCTCATAGTTGAAATCCGACTCACGTACGAATTCTTTACCTTGTACCCGATTTGCGAGCATCGGACAACATTGCCGTAGTCTGGCGTCATGATGCCCCCACGCGCCGACGTTGTTTCCACGGCAGACTTTCCAAGCGTAATGATCCTCGACGGCTCGCCATTATGGTCTCTCCAAGAGTATCGGCTTCCTTGGCAGAGAAATATACGTGGGCGAGGATCACTCTCTAAAGAAACATTATAATTTAAGGAATTTTCTAGACTCTTCGTGTCTGTTCATCTTCAAGAAAAAGAAAAAAAAAAAACTGGTACGTCTATCGCCATTACCATTTGCTCATTATTTCTATACTATTGCCTTCTAAAACTCTGGCTGTACAGGTTCTCGATCCTCTGATTGAAATCAACATCTCACGAAGTAAGGAACATGCTCGGTGCATCAAAACCAATCGGAAATTACTATCCTGCAACGTGCCTTCCTGGGAGCAGGTTAGCTTCTTCTTCCTGCGTGCGCGCGCATATCGCCACATTTCCTGCATCCGTTCTCCGATTATAATCGCTCTCGGTGCACATAGGACAATCGACTATTATACACTACGTGCAAGTATGCAACAGACGATCGTACAGCGTGGACGTGTCATTTCTTTGATAGGACTGCGAGTACACAGTATGGGTGTATTACTTGAAGGTAAAGAATCCTTAGGACGTTCCTTCTTGTAATATTAGACATTCTCGTCCACCCACGTGACGACTGAGCAAAAGAATCCTCACGAAATTCATTGCACCTCGTAAGGACTCTCCTGCAGGGTTATTAATGGCGCACTCTGTAGCCCGTCCTCTGTAAGCGCACGTGGAGAGTACGCGGAATTTATGCAACATTCATTAACGACCACGGCGCAGCGTGGGCTTCAGGTGACAATAAAAGCTTAGACTAATCGAGACGACACGGCTCCTATCATAACCCTACGGGAATCTCGAAGCACGGCCATTATTAGACACGTTTTGCTAAATCCACGTATAAATTATCAAAAGTCTACAATGTTATGTATACCTATATATTAGACTTCTGCCAATTGTAAATGTATTTTCGGATCGCGTGGTACAAAGGATTTTACTGGTCTCCCGATCATTGCTGTGTATACCAGTAACGAGTGCTTACTCAATGGAGAATGAGAATAAAAAAATATTTTTTACCTAACTGCTGCAAAGTTTTTTCATAAACTCGTTCGTCATACTGTGATCGTCTATTGGAATGAACCGGAAAACCCTGCAGGTATCCTTTTGTATATTTAAAAAAGCGGAATGTAGCGTCACTCTTGCCAGGGTACACGGTGGAATGATTTGTAATAGGAAAGAACCCTACGTCAGAATAGAGACAAGAAGTGGGGTAGGTTAATCGGGTGGGTATCGCGTGTATTGCCAGTATCGGAGAATGTCTACTACCTGGTGAAAGTACCTCTATTCTTCGTTCCCAGTATTGCTACGTGTAAGTGCATACGACTTTCTGCCGTTTTACATATGTGTATATATTCTTACACACGTGAAAACCTAACCAGCATTGGTGTACAACGTGCTCGAGTACATGCATACATACGGTCGAGGAGAGAAAGATACTACGAGATAGCAAAGAATGTAGTGTCAATGTACTCCATTGTGTCATCTGTCACGGCCTATGAGATAATACTATCGTAGTGATGGCTACGAGCTAGCGAAGGAACGAGAATCCGACTATTATTATAGTTCGATAATTTTGAATGAGAGTGTACCTCCCGCAGTCGAGTCTTTCAATAAGATATATTTCAATAGCTAACAGTCCTACATTTGAACCTGCCATTATAGTTGGCTAACGTTTTTATCTGTGATCGCAATTCTTTTTACATTCACATTGTTGACCATGTTCTTCGCGCATGCGCACCTGCAACGCTCAACCACGTGACCATGCGTACTGTCAGGAATTTCATAATCGATAATAAATACATTGATAAATTTTCGATAGAATTCGATTGTACTATAACGATTTAAAAAATTGTATTCAATGGTTGTATAAGTAGGCATTTGAACTTATGTCCTTTTCTTTTTTTTTTTAAATCGTACTCAAAGCTGTCTTAAAGCCAGTACTCAATACCTCGAAACAGTCGATACGCGATGAACGATACTGACGTGAATATCAAGGTACGGGAAGTGTTCTCGAAGAGGATGATTCGCCGTAAACAAAATCGACATTTTTTGCTATGAAACATTACCGGCATTTGGATGTCTCACGCGTGACGCAGGTCGGCTTCTCTTTTGTGACGTTACCGTACAATGTGTTTCAATCGGGTATTCATACAGTTGAGAATAAATTATACGTGAGAGTAAGCAAGAGTCATTATTATAATAGCTTACTTCGTTTTTATCGATGACACTATCGATACTCTAACTTCATAAGTGTCTTCTATTTCTTCAATGACTACTCTATTTTTTTTACTTAGTTTTCTCTCCATTCATTCTCTCGTCGTTCTATTGTCCTGCTCGGTTGCGCATGCGCACAGCCATGTAAGCCCGCGCATTTTAAATGAACCCAGTGTCTCACCTACTACTATATGATACGATTATCGTAAAGCCACGTCTTATCTATCAATTTATCGGCATCTACTTAACGCCCACAGGAATCTATTCATACGTAACTTTATAGAAATGTATGTAATGGGTTCATATCTCTCTAGATGTATATCCACGAGAGCATATCATTCAATGATACCTACCATAGGTATCGCACTTATACGCCTCGCCAGGCATAACCAAGCATTGCTTACCACTTCAGTACGGCTACGAGTGTATTATTCGAACTTATGCAACTGCCATTGAGTGCTCTGCCATTATGACGAGCTCGCGCATTCCTACCTGGTACCCGGGGCTCAACCGTCCACTCACCTGAATACGTAAAGATTTCACATATAGCACATTCAGTATTCACAGAGTGAAATTCTCCGAGTTCATGTGATTCGAAGCTGTTTGATACTATCAGTCTACTGTTAGGTCCTCCTCCTTTATGAATTGCAAATAGAATCTTGGTGGTTCATGCGTCCTGCGTAATTCTCGTTTTCTTGAGGAGTCAATGAAAGTAAAATATAACTGTGGAACAATATGAGAAATAATAATACGCAAGTTATTTCACGGGCTTTAAAGTAATTCGTATAGCGGTTGGATCGACCGCGACATACTCGCGTGTTTACACTCATATCCATTTACACACGGTAAACGCAATGAGCAACTCGTGACACTCGAGAGTCTTTGGCGATCCGTTAGCAGTGTGAATAACGAGGCAACATTAATATATACATTATCTGCATATATGCAGAGCGTCAGCACTTACGATTCAGGTATAGGGATTGTACGAGTTATTACGTACTTACTTTGAGCAGCGACTAAAACTGCCGACGTAGAAATCCCATGGATCTTATAGGTTAGAAAAAAGATGATGAATTTGGACTATGCGAATGCTTCATAATTCTTAATAACTCGATGTGCCGTGTGACAGGTAATTAGTTAGGAATATCGATTAATTAATCAAACATACTCTCGTCCGTTCGATCGATCTTTATAACGTGATTTAAAGTCTGCCAAGAAATTGGCAAAGAACCGGATTAAAACTCAACGGGTATATCCTGGACCAGAGTCCTAATTATGAGGCACCTCAACTATTTTAAGTGAACGGCCCCAGGCCAAACGCTGTTAGTTCACCACTTCCCGGACACCGTCGGTATAATACACGTTACGACACTTCTTCTGGGTGTTGAGCTTTAATAAACAGTCGTGTGAAAAATAATGTCGAAGGTCCAATTCGTAACGTCCTCTTATGTATGCGCATATGTATATCATTACTATATGCGAAGAATGATTTTTTTTTTCTTTGCTCTCAGCAAATTGATCCTGAACACTATATTTATATGAGGTTCGAGTCGAATGTCTCCCGTTATCAATTCCAATAACGGCGGGCTTTACTTCTGTTTAAATCTTTTATATTCCTCACTGGCTTTTGTGCCAATTTCGGACTACGAAGATTCCTCGAATATGCTGCAGGCGAACGATGTTTCGTGTGTACACAAATGATACCTTACGTAATTCGTTATATTCCTCTGGTCGAATCAAACGGAATGGTCTGCCGTGTGGTGTATGGTATGGAATGGAATGGAATGGAATAGAACGGAACGAAACGGAATGGGGCCACTCACTCTCCAGCTTCTACAACTCGGATTAACTGTCTATATATATATGACCGATCATAGTTGCCGATCAAGATTGTTTTAATTTGATCTTTACGTATGTGAGAAATCCTGATCTCTTCCAGTGCAAGAATGACATTCCTCTTTGGTTTTTTAATGCCTATGATAAATTGGTTATAGTCGTAAATGGCTCTGTGTCAGGTCGCGCCATTAACCAGCCGAGCCAAAAAAAAGACATATAGAAAAAGACAAGCAGGATAAAGGATTAAATAAAATGAATGAAGGAATCGTTGCAGCACGTTTTTGCCACGAGAGATCTTCCTTGAACTCGCATGACTCTCGCCGCGTTTGCTACTTCCATAGTATATCTATATGGCAAAGACACGGGTGATGTGTAATATATTTGCGAAACTCTAGTGAGTAGCATTCCTTGACAATCGTGTATCGATCGGACTTATCGGTGAGGTCGAATTCACCAGAGTGGGTTCGA
Organism: Hartigia nigra; assembly: GCA_031001745.1. Classification (NCBI taxonomy): domain Eukaryota; kingdom Metazoa; phylum Arthropoda; class Insecta; order Hymenoptera; family Cephidae; genus Hartigia; species Hartigia nigra. The sequence goes on along the minus strand of JARPRG010000112.1, from coordinate 79,063 downwards.
ACATGATATTACGAAGATACGCTAACTAGCTGCTCCAGATTGCGTCACGAGTTACGCGAAAGTGCGAAGAGGCAAACGTAAAAGAAGAGAAAAAAGAATAAGAAGTCGTAAAAAAGTTCACACGCTGTGTGAAATTGCTCGTAGCATATATGCTTACGAATTCCTTTATGATTTTGTCGATTACGCTATGCAAATTTTTAGGTCCTTGCGGTTCGTTCACATGTGCACTCTCTGCGATTGCCTACCTAGGTACAGATACTATATATTTATATATACAACTAAATATCAACTAAATCCGATTCGAATGAATAACGCTTCGCCATTTTGATTACGTCTTTAAATCGACTGTACGTTTCTACATTGTTCTTGGTAATCATACGAGATTTATTTAATAGCTCGCGCCATTGTCTCATCACTGTAAGATCGCCATGGCATAGGTCGTGAAGTACGTATTCTTATTATGGTTTTTATTATGGAATCGTACAGATGTAACATATACCTTACTGTCTAGACACAATGGCAATCCTCCTGTAGATATATCTGTTTCGATATAATAATAATTCTAGCAGACATCCGTCAGCAAGACACGATTACAAAAGGTTATGTTTGAATGATAATATGATTAGGATATACGGTCGACTCATTGTCGTACAGTGGAGAGACACTTTTTATGGTTTTTCTTCATAATCGTTTATTGCCATCGCGCAAGTGTAGCGCTGTTGGCTTTATGTATACCGTGGGTGGTTTACGTGTGTGTCGTATAATTGATAATGGTGACTCGTGGCAGGTACTTGACATTGAGTGACAGCGACACGAAGAAGGTGTTGCACTAGGTATATCTTAAGACTCGTACGGCCATTGCTTCTCCTTCCTTTCGTCTTTCGAACCTTCATCCTCAACCAGTCCGTAGGTATCTTTCTCCTCCTTGCACTCCTTTTATTATAATCGTCTTTCTACCTTCCTCTCGTATCTGCTCGCGTGTCAGATTGCGCACATTCTCGCGAGGCAGATTGCGTGCGAATTTAATTGAATTTCGGGATTACACGCAGCCGTAACTACAGACTGGTAGCACTGAGAATATCAGGATCAGGATACTCACGTCGTATTTTAGTTATACGCTTGCTGTTACCGCGTACGTATGTCTATAATAGACCAAATGACGCAAGACGCTTTAAACTTTTGTGTGAAGACTTTCAGTAAGAATCGTATACGAACTTGACTCGAGTCAAGTTGTTTGTACGAGATTTCGGCGCTTGGCACGTTTCACGCGTTCCTTCCGTCATGACCGTTATCAGAATGACTGGGCTATCCCCGAAAATTTCAGAGACGAACGAGGTCAACAAACTCGATAAATTGGAGAAAGCTGATCGGTCATTCATGCACGCATACACTGTATGGATACGTTGGCGCTCCTATAGCATATATATATATATACACACAAAAGCTGGTACATACGTGCTCTCGGCCGGACGACTATTTTTAGCCAGGGCCACTGCATTGGCAGCTGATGAGCAGTATTTTGCATAATCGGTGATGCAGTATAGTGCACCGTCTATAGAGGTATATTATGCTAATCAACTGAAATAATATTGTATTTATAATTTCAGAATAGACATACCAGGTTCATCCATGATTCGATACCGTCGTTATGAATTTTCGAAAGTATAGAATTCGTGGTACGACTCGCTGGATCGTCTTCGGGAGTTGCGTGATATCGAAACGAGCCGATGTGCCTAGTTCATCAGGAGTGCGTGGCCGTTTGACTCGGAGTATATAGTTAAAGTTAAATTAGATGGGAATGAACGATAGGACAGACTAGTTGGATAGATGGAGTTTAATCAAGCATTATAATGAAGCGAGCTAAGTCATGGCGCAACCATCTGGGCGCCATCGGGCTCCTCTTCTACTTTTTTCAATTTTGATTCTAAATCCACACGTGGCCTAGAGCTCACTCACGAAATTATACGATACCCATGCCTCATTTGGATTTTATACGTGGTCCAGTGGCTTTTTCTAGACATTTTTGGCAATAATTCTCACGGGGATAATCGTTGTATCGTTTAAGGGCCCATACCATAACCGTTCAGCCTCTCGTGATCCCACAGCAAAATGCTGTTCATCTTTGTGATACTGTATGGTAATGGCGTCTATATACTTAACTGCTTCTTCCCAGATGACTCGTATCTACCTAACTATCATCCAGAACTCATTATCCTTCTGTCGTTCTCGATTTAGAGATCCGTAAATCCTAAGTCTCATGTGAAAGTAAAATGGACTTTTGGGGAACAGTGCCGTCAATGGGGGATAAGGGGTTGCGTAGTGCGGTAGCTCGCCATTATATTCACATTATAATCTCATCAGGGGACCACCTTATACCTAACCGGACAGGCTACGGATAATTCCAGGTTCCTACTACCTACTAGTGTTATTTATTTATATGCTCGTTTGTGTTGCGGCAAGTATTTTCTTTTTCGTTACGTTTTGACAACAAATTTTTTTTGTTTTCACCCGTGAAACTGTTATATTTTCTATAAAGAACGTTAGTGCGTTCCTTTTTCGGATTTTGAGTGGTGCGTACGCTGGTTGAAATCTTCATGTTGCCGTGGTTACGTGTTACGTCTAGACCCGGGATTGAATTATGGTTTTGGATAATAGGGACGAGGGAAAAAATGTTGGAGGGTCAGCTAGCCGTGAGATACTCCGTCCTTTTTCACTCAGTTTTGGATGATGGTATTTTAGTCTTGATTGGTGGAATCGTTGCCCGGAATTGTTATGATCCTAATGCATTGGAATGTCCCTGGTCGTACCATATTTTTCCCATAGTGTCCCGTGGGGCTAGCTTTGGATAGTGGGCCTTGTCGGCAAGCTATTATAGTAAGTTAGTAAGCTAGTTTTTTTTTCCATTAGATTCACTAAACGGGACGGATCAAATTTTGTAAATTGTCTTATAGTGCTTTCTACGGCTACTGATGTTTTCTTGCGGAATTTTGAAATTCCTTTTTATACCGTTAGAAGCCGATGGTATATATTTACTTTTATATGCCAGTACGTGTAAATATATATGTATAACATATTTTCGAAGAATTAACTTATGCTCCTCAGTATATAGGAAGCTCCATATCGAACGGAGGAAAGATTTGACAGGTGGAAAGGAGCCCCGACGTGAAATCATCCGGACGTGAGTTTAGGGACGCCGCTCTAGAGTCACGACATTTCGTTTCCTTCGGTCATTCAAGAGCAGGACACCGCATGACTCGAAGAGAATCGATTAGGCTGATTTCGCGCATGAGTAACTTTGGCTCGCGTCGACCTCCCACGGTAATGCCTGTCGATCGCCATTAAGGGGACTGGGGAGTGAAAACGGCCATCTTGAATATCCAATCGCGAAAATCCTAAATTACCCGAAATCGATGTATCACCTTTATCTAAATCGCGTGCAGGCAAATTTGAATAAGTTTCACAATCACTGAAACGACACTTTGGTAAGGAATAATCGTGAAATGAAGAAATGAGATGCATGCAAAATTTTGTTAATGAAACTCTTTCATTTCAAAATTATCTCGATCACTCGATCGATAATGATCGATCAAACCACCAAAATCTAGACAATTCTCTCAAACGCTTGACTTCATATAAAACCCTATGTCCGGTTGTCATGCTGATTAAATTTTGCCTCTGTCGATAAAAAGAATTCGAACTTGGATTCAGAGCATCTTCAAAGTCATCGAAGATCACAGATTTAATTCACTCTACTTCTCTTGTACTCTTAGCATACAGGACTCGCGATATCCTAATTTCAATACGATCAGAGTCAACAATATTGGGCTATGCTGTAAGGATTCGCTGTTACGCGTCAATTGATATATGGAAGCGGGCATTGCTCGTCCAGTTGCTCTTTTGCGTGCGAGAAGGTGGTGCTGGATGAATAACGTGAGGAGGAAGAAAGGTTGGTGGGATGGAGTGTAGGGGGTAGGGAGGGTTAGGATGATGAAGAAGAAGAAGAAGCAAAAGCAGGGTTAAGGTCTCCCCACAACTCGCCCCTATCTCTCTCTTGCTCTCTCACTCGCTCTCTTCTGTTCGGCCGATTCCTCGTATTATACCAGGTTGCGGCGTGGAATGCGGGCGTCCTTCGTTCGCTTCGAGCAGCGTCCAGCCGATGAGCGCTATCCTTCGCCAGTCCTTCGCATACGCTCCTTAGGGTTTCGTTAAATTAATGTTTGGCCAGATGCACCCTCGGTGAGTTTATTACAGTGCACCTTTCGGATGCTGAGTCTTACGGGTTACTTTCTATGAGATGGGTGGAGCTTAAGTTTTATAGGTTATCGATAGGTGGAGTACGATTAGAATTTAATACGTGACCTCACTTCCGGTAGTTTATTTGAATATCTACGGAGACATTATTCACGTTAATTTTCTCGTGGTTTAATCTGAAAAGATATGTTTACTTAAATCTTGCGAGGAACCGGCTAAATAGTTATTAGGACCGCATGAAGCTCTCGCTCTTCTCATTCTTCTGCGTTCCTTCTGCCTTGTGTACACCTGTGTTCCTTCAATTCTACCTGACCTTACCCCACAATCCTGAACTCTCGTTACGCTCAACGGCGAATAGCCTACCTAACCTCACTTAAAGGAATTCTCACGTTCTTGGCACGGCGCATGCCGTACCTGGAGCGCTTGAGTATTTTTATTTTCTCTATGGATATTTTGATTTGCTTCTATCGCAGCCATTAGTGGAGAATATTTCACTAATTATGTTACACAATCTTAAGTAAACAGTACGGCAAGACATCGTATACGCTTAGTACGCGTTGACTATCTAATCACTGTCCTAAATTTTGCATAATTTAGAAAAAAAAAATTCAGTATCATCACTTGTCCGGATGTTTCATGTTGAGATGGTGTTTACAATATTTTCGAAAATTTGTCCTCACAGCATTTTCAAGAGTATGTGTTTCCGCAATTGTCTACTGCGATAATGGCGTACAAAATTAGTAAGATAAAAAATATGATAAATATTATTCACCACTAAAAATGGGCATTTCCTTTTGATTGCAGGTGTATCCGGAGCGAACTCGGTGGTGGGGGGACTCGGAGGTCGGGAGAATCTAGGTAAGTCAATATAAAATTATCGTAGTTCCCGTCGGTTATACTGGTGCCTTTTTACAAGCAACCTCAGCAGATCATGGATAAGAATTAATCGGCGTAGTCTGTGGCAGGGCTCTGGCTAGTACGAGATAGGTATAGCCCATTTCCAGCATCTCGTTTCAGGTTCGTTTCTACCAGAGCGGCATAACTCTAGGATTCAATTATAGAGCCCAGCGTGTCGCTCCTGCGCTCCTACAAGTTCCTACCTATATATATATACACATATATATTATATACATACACCACGCGATACACATATACTCAATATACCGACACTTCCATAATAATCGTGTCCCAGAATTCCTCGTATTCACACTAAAACCGCGAGAATTTGACGATGACATAATTAGAGATATACCTTGTTGATTTATATGCATTTCGCGAGATGTTGACTGGTAGATGTAATCTTGTAGTCACGTTGTTCACGCGCAGTGCGTGCATCCATGCGAGGATCGGAGCTCATCTTTTGTGGAGTTGAGCTGAAGTTTATTATAATGGCGTTATATATCGCGTAGCTCGTTAGGCACGTATGCCTGGCATGAGGAAACGGGAAAACTTCAGGACGATAAACTATTTGGCAAGTCCTCCTAAATCAGCCTGTTCGCATTGGCTATCTCAGGGGCGCGCGAAATTTCAAAATCTCTCAACCTCCCGGGACGCTCGGCGGCGTCCGTTGTACTTACCACGTTGGCATTGGCTTCGTTTCCTGCATATATATATATACATACATACATACATACATACATACACACACACACATACACACACACACACACACGCACACGCACGCACACACACAAAATACTCAATGGCATATTTAATTTCCATAAAAAAAAATACTAGCAATTTAATCTATACTCATCTGCAAGTCCATTAAATCATAACTACATAATGGTCTGGAGTTTGGTGCGATCCTTTTTTTTCGGGATCCCGTCGTTTCTTAATACGAATATTTCTCTTGGATAATAGCATTGTTAGACAATCGTGACTTAACGAGTATTAACGATCGACCCGCCAATCGACTTCGCTATTGTTAGATCGCTGAACCACATAGATACACCCTTGTCTATGATATTCGCAATTATCGCTTCTATGCGGGTACACGTAGAATTAAAGCGAGCGAGGTATTCGATGTATACAGCAAGAGAATGAGATAATGACGAAGTACGGGGTTGAGAAGGGAGACAAGTATATATATAAAAATATATATATATATGTATATACCATACTATCGTTGATTTGCGCGTAATTGCGCCACTTAATGCAGTAAGAAGTCGCCGCTCGAACGTATTCGTTATATGCAAAGAATTCCTGGCATGATAATGAGAACGCAGCTTAAAGACAGCGCCGTCCGCACTGCTTCGTTATTTCGTTTAATTACGAGGGACGCTATAAGCGAGTCCTGGCAGTGTCTATCGTCATCCTAGACCCACTGCATAGTATATATCTGTATATGGCATATATAATACTATATAAATATATTGCTTATATATTACTCGTGAATTATCGAAACTACGTGTACTATCCAGTCGAATTCCTCTTTAATTATTTATCCTCTTCCTTGAACTTTCTTACACTGCCAATCTCTCGTCTCTCTCTTTCTCTCTTTCACTGCCACGAGTGTCTTGCTCTCACGCGATTTTTCGCTATAGATCAGTCAGGTAGTAGATACGAAATCCTTGGAGGAGTTAACGGGGGCCAGGGCCGTCCCGTGTATTAGGAGATTACGTTCCACGCTATTACCGTAACCCAGTTATTCAGGTAGGCGAGCACCTGTACCCAATTGCTAAGCCTATACGGATAAAGGTGCGTATACATACGTACTCGCGCGTTGCGTGCACGAAAGTTATGCAATGAAAGTCAATGTCCTCTCTCTTCGCTGTGTGTTTGAGCTGATCGCGTATCTGTTAATCGTCGAGTAGTCGAGTATATATTCGTTGGTTATTTAGCGTTCTTTAGCGATCTCGATCGGCCGTCATACACCTATAGTTAAGTAATATGCATACGCAGATTGACAGATGGTATATCTGTACAGTGAGGTACAGTTAAAACGATCGGGAAATATACTAGGTATTTTCTGAATAAAATTTTATCCGTCTTATGTATAAAATTGTGCTCAGTATTTACGTCCTCGTAAAATACGTGATTGCTCACTTTATTACTGAAAATCGTGACCGCTCCTGCTCGATTTATGGACGCACACAGGATAATTCTATTGGCCGTTTAGATCGTACTTGCCGCGAGAAGATGATAGCACATAGGCTGTAACCCCATAGCATTCTCCATTGCTCCTCACGCACTCGTTTCACACTACATCGAATGTATGTTATACTACGCGCTGTACTTATACGCGTGACACGTATTTCGTGCATCGCTGCTTCCTCCTACGCTTTTTCGTACCTAGTGGACTCCATTATTCTCGAGGTTATCGTTAACGAGGGTTCCTACGACTACGTACTTCAAAGCGGATCGGTATACGAGCAACGTACCCGAAGGTATTACGCTAGACAATAAAGAACTTTTTTTTTTTTTTTGAGAATCTTCGTATTTTTATTTGAAACTTAAAAAATTCTTTAACACATTGCTGAATAGATACTGGGTATATATAGGAACTCGTGGCGCGGTTAACATATCGTATAACGAAGTGTAAACGAAATAGTTTCACTCTGCTGACGAAACGCGCTGCTTTGCAACATTTTTCTCCCTGAGGCGAAAATATCGTCGCACTTAGAACGAAGGATTTTCGTAAGAAATTCCTTTGTCACTTGTGGGATGTTAGCTCGCTGAAAGTTTAGATTTTTCAAAATTGTCTTTTTCACATAGTTTTATAACCGCCTGCTAGGACTTGCATTCGTTTTTGTTTACGTAGTCGTTTTTGATGTACAAGTTGGTATTTGTATTTTTCGCCTTAATATTGCGACTATTCGATTTAGCTTGTCATGCTTTTAAATGAACCCGCCGTGGTGATCACTTGGGTCTTCGCTGATATTGGCGTTATTCCCTTACGTAAGCTTTTCATAGAGGGTACACGGGTCGTTGGTTTGTGCCTGCGTTAGTTCTGTATGTCACCGTGTGGCGCGTGGGAACACCAGTCGGACGGCATTCCTTACTGATTTGCGAACGTTTCGGTAAACGTTCGATACCGTGCGCTCTCACTGTTTACCTTTGCTCGTTACGGCGAGGTGATATTCGCTTTTGAAAATTCGCCCATTATCATATACATTAAATACCGTCGATTGACAGGCGTGAAGCAGGTGTAATCGTAACTGGATATAGTAAACAATGAATAATCACTGAGAATAATTCTATCTGCAGAAACAATGAAACGAATAATTATAATATTTAAAAATGATAAATATTTATTTCTTTTTAGTAAGTCAGCTGCAATTCGAGTTTTTTTTTGATTCGTTAGTCTCCCCAAGCACTTTGTCCTTTCGTGACCTTCCGAATGACATGTACAAATCTGGATTAAGATTTTCATTTTCTTCCTTAAAGATCAGTTTGAAGAACGCGGTGCTGAGTAAACCAAAACATACGGCTGTGGTGAATCCTATTACACTGTACCACATGTATGATATTCGGTAAAGGTAAAAGTACGAGGAGTCGCCCGTGCTCCTGCAATTTGATAAGACATACGTTATTGATTATATACACAAGAAATATTATATACATTAATTAATTTTTTCGTATTTCTCTTACTCGGCACGTTCAAAATTAATTGTTGCATCATCCAATCTGTACGTTTCGTTACATCCAGCTGTCGACACTGGCAATGTCGGTGCTTTTGGCTTTGGCTGACCAAATCCCATCCACATTGAGAGTACCAATGCTATTATCAGTCCAGTAACGCCGCCTTTTTCCGTAGTGTAACGAGTGCACATCCCAAGTGTGAAAAGACCGAGGAGAGGTCCTCCGACGATGGCGAAGATCGTTTGGGCCGCTTGAAAAAGGCCGCCGAGATATTGAGCGGAAAAAGCTATCACTATGCATATCGCTCCACTGATAACGGTAATGATCTTGCTCAGTAATAACGAGACGCTCGAAGAAATTTCAATACCCCTAAAATTATATAAAGAATACTTTTTTTTTCTTCAATTTCAATTATAGCTTCTCGATATTTCGACTTAAAGCGGCGTCATCGTCATTGAACTAAATGATGTGTATAAAGTAGAAATACTAATTCACGTGGTTAAAAGCGCGCTCGAGGACAAGTGCAGCGTAGAGCGTAGGACTTGGAAATCGCGAAAATTGAGTTTAATAAGGATCGTTAGAATTGCATGGAGTAAATTTGTATTACGTGTCAGTACATACGCAAAATTCGTAGCAAATTGAAGGCATCGTGAAAGAAAAGTGCTTACCTCATTTTGCAAAGTGGCTTAACGTAATCCTGGAGCACAACTACGGACAGTGAATTGACCGTAGCCGAAACGGTACTGAGAGCAGCGCTGAATATACCCGCAATAAAGAGACCAGGAACACCTGGATACTGGGAAAGAGTATCCATCACGAAGAGCGGTAATAGCTGATCGTTAGAAGTGATCCTACCGGCAGACAGTGGATCGCAATCTTTGTATTTGCTGTAGAGGGCCAATCCGGAAATGCAGATCGTGAGACACATTATTGCGCATAACGGATAACTCCACCATAGAGCCGTCTGAGCAGACTTTAAATTCCTATAATAATAAATAAATCAATTCAGTCGTATTCCTCGGCATTCTTCCTAAATAACAATGAAAACTGCTTAAAAAATATAAAATGTAGTAAAAAAATTATAACAATGATGCACAACAAAAAAAAAGCCAAAAACACGACATCTTGCCTGGAAGGTTAATTAAGGAAGGCCTATTATGCGACAAGAAAGTACTTTGTAAGTTAAGGCGTTTCACGGTGCACAATATACGTCAACTGACGTCAACAGTAACTTACTTGAGAGTGAGCATTCGTTGAATTTGAACTTGATTAATACCGAATAGCGAGACATAAATCAACATTCCGCCGATCACAGAACACCACCAAGTGTGCCGTACGGTGGGATCTAAGGAAATGCTATTAGCCGTATATAAATTAATGAATTAGCTACTAGTCGTTTCACCAATGAATATCCAAAGTGTGTACCTGCTGAATTCAATGCGAGATCCTTCCTGAGCGATATTCCAGATTTGATCGAGACCTCCTACTTCGATCGCCGCTGTGACGACGATAGTTAGTATCGCGGCGAGCATCAATATACTCTGAAAGAGATCAGTTGCGAGTACCGCTTTTATTCCACCCGCGGCCGAATAAAACGTGCAGATCAAACCGATCACAATGATACTGGTAGTGGTCGATAGTCCCGTAGTGGCTTCAACTGCCAATGCAGGTGCATAAAGTACGACGCCGGTATAGAGAAGTAACTGCATGACAAAAGCAAAACTCGCAGCAATACGAGCCACGCTGCCAAAACGTTGCTGAAGGTACTGTAAGGATATCATCAATTGTCAATATTTATTATCCATTAATTACATCGCTATATTCCCGTAAAAAGTCTGTATAACGATATTTACCTCGAATGCAGTGGTTCCCTGTAACTTGAAGAAGATCGGTAGATATAGAAACCCTATGATCGGGGTGGCAATTGCGTAGCCGACGTAAACCGCGGCGTACTGAGTGCCGTAAACGTAAATTTCGGAACTCACGCCGAGCACAGTGATCGACGATAGAAAGGACACCATAAGACCTACGGCGACGATTGGCACGTTCATGGATTTGTTCGCCGTGAAGAACTCCTGCTCGTTCGGCCAGAGAAATTATCAGTATAATATTTCGTACGGCAATCAATCAAATGAAAGTATACACCGATTATCTTATGCACCGATTGACATGATAGATGGGAAAGTGGATAAGAAAGATGTGAAAAAGTAAATATAAACGTATACGGCAATCAATGGACGGACATATGTACTTTTGCAGTATGATAATTACCTCAATTGTTTTCTGCTTTCCACCTGTCATTCTGTAATAGATACCGATACCGGAACTGATGAGTAACATTATGGCGATTACCACGTAGTCTGTAATTGCGAGAGTTGCCATTTTCTTTTATTCTTTGATCGTGCAATAGACTTCTTAATTGAGACCTCGAATTTCTCATAGGATTTCTTTGAGGAACCACCTGCGGTGCGGCTATTTACGTTTTTTCCTCTGTACTGCCCTACAGCGCTTTGAAAATGCGTATACCGGACTACCGAGTCGATCGCGGCAAATCAACGACTGAGACTAGTTTGTTAATATCAAGCACTATTTATCAGTCTAAATTGTTTTATTGTTGGTACTTGGTTTTTGATAAGGATAGCATGTAGAGGCTACATATCTTGTAATCTTTTCGATGCTTACCGCGCATATTCCTATACGTGAATTTATATGACTGGTATTTCAAACAATATTAAAAGTATACAAGTACAGTTGTATTTTCTAAACGACGAGAGTGCAGCTTGAGTGCCGTATCACGATTATAGCAATGCTCGACGCTGTTTGCAGCTTTAACATTAATTTCTTTAACTTTATGACACTTCACGAAATAGCATGTAGTATTGCCATGAGACAATCCTTCAGTAGGAACGATATTCTTGCCGAGATTAGTTATCAGTTTTTTGTATCGACTGTCTGCTTATCAGACCATACAAAACGTCCAATGTCCATATAAATTTCACAATAGGCGAATCATTCATTCTGTGTGGAGTATATTATTATTATTATGTAATAGGTGGAGTCATAAATAAATTTCGTTCTTTAAATAAAATTGATTCACAGGCATCGGAGTTAATTTATGACCCAATCCAATAATTATATATTATATATTACATGATGTTAGGTTATCAGTTGAAGGAATGCAAAGTATGCTCAGTTAATGGTTACATTGAGATGCTCCTATTTCATCTGTACCTAATGCGCCTAATGCATTCGTACCCATGGAATATAACGTACGGGATGGTCGCGTTACATAGATATGCGTCCGGCACTTCCGCGTTCTTATGTACCACCCACTCGTGGTTACTCGAAACGCTTACCGATTACCATAGAAATAAATTCCGTCTCTGACCATCGAGAACATTAGAACAGAATGCAGGGAATGCGTGAGTTACCGTGGCGAGGCACGAATTATTTCAATGGAATGTGGCGATCGAGGACGCTCGGATTATTCTTTGAAACGGCCATTTTTCCACTCTCGTGTAAGGTACATGCCTCTGTGAGCAGCTACGGCTACAGTCCCAGCTGGTCAGATTTCTTAGAAATTCGAAAAACTTGGAGAACTTGGCCTTATATATTTCATTGTATTATATTATGATAGGTTATAATCTTGTAGTCTGGCTATAGGCTTCTGTGTATATGCGGGTATACGTTATACATTGCCGTAGTATATGATTTTGCCGTCGCGGCGCTCGCTGTCATTAGAGCAACACGAAGTCCCTGGAAATTAATTGTTTCCTGTGTACCTATAATCTACGATTATGCAAAGCGGCCAGTACTAATCATCGAACGACGTTGTAAATAGTTTGCACGACGAGACAGACCGACTGGAATTGACGGCTTGCTCGACTGAACTCAAATCAATGTAGGGACTTGCCAAGTCATACTCGAAAGCAACTTGATTCTAGGTATAAGCACTGCAGTTATGTATATATACATATATATCTACCTATGTCGGCGCCAACTCGGCCATAACCAAGTTGGCATCGCATTATCAGGCAGCTATGCGGTAGTTAACATAACTTAGCATTAACATAAATATAAGGACTTATTGTTATGCAAATGTATGGAAGGGCAGATATAAACCTGTGGGAATGGACTAGTGCAAGTGGTGGTGAAGAAGATATTGAGGACGATTGTAGGCATAGATAGGTTAGATTCTTGATGATGATGATAATGACGATCGTAATAACGAGAATAACGATAATGATGATAACAAGGGTACGGGATGTAATGTACTGCGTGTTACACCTGATAACATCTCACACTCATATCTTTATCTATATTCGCTAAATAAACTTTTTCATTTTAGATAAGTACAATTAAAATTTTGTAGTCACGTGTTACCTGATTACAACCACGAGACACGCGTCAGTATAAATAATCTTATATCACAATCAATTGGTTGGCATGATAACGGGAGTGAAAAGTGATCGAGTCATCAACGCGTCTCGTACTTACACTCCGAGAAAAGCCGTGTGCAATATTCAAATTGGATTCCACGCTCGGAAAGGTACTGAATACTGTTAAAGTAGACCTAAATGACTATACTTGATGGTTTCCGCTATATCCAACAACCGCTCCCTCCGTGCCACTGAATAATGCATATATACGTAGGCTATGTTTTTAGGGAATTTACTGCCGATCTTGCATAGAGATTTGGTCCGACGTATACAGGTACTTTAGCCATATAGTATTATCACCGGAAGAATTCTTAGATCTAAATAAATTCTTGGGGCTTTCAATCGTTTGACCAAGTGCAACGTGCAATTTTAGATTATGCATCGAAGGAAGAGAAAATATTTAAGATGCATCAGCAACGAAGCTTAATTCCTTAATTAATTAGATAGGCAAATGGAACGAGATCATTTAATATGCAGAATTTTTTTTAATTAACGTGTAACAGAGTGACTGCGTAATCCAGGAGAGAATTGAGTCAGTGATTCTCCCCCTTTCATCCACCCCTCTCTTTTTTCAATAAAACAATTAAAAAAAAACAAGGAGAAGGAATGTAAGAATGAGGGTAACCATGGTAATAGAGAAATGCACAGCTGCATTCCTAACTTTAACTGATACAGTCTCTCCGATGCTTTTAAGTAACTTTAGAACCATTAATTACAGTTTACATTTATTTTTCTTATTTTTTTTATAGAGAAAATGACGAAACACCTTTAACTGATTTTCAATAATGAATCATCGCAGGACACTCTTGTCCTCCGACGCAAGTTGACCCATTGACCCTTAACCAACATATAGAGTTCCTATCTCTATAGACAGTGTCGGAATAGAAGGCGAAATACTGTACTCGTTTGATACAGATATAGATATAATCAAAGCATTTCACTACTACCGGCAGGTAACTAGATTTGCCCTGGCAGCATCGATGAACAAGATGAAGTGGCGAGAGTGGGTAGACCTGGTTACTCACGCTCTTGGAATGTAGTTCACATTGTTTATATTCCGCCTCCTACGTGCGTTTACGCTTTATGCTTCAGTAACCGCTAACGTTGCTTTCCGATCAGACATTAGGTAATCTTCCTCTCTACCCTCCATCTTAATACGATCCTTCGTCATCTTTAATGCATCTTTGAAATATACGCGAAATATAGGTCAAGTGCATTGAACAAGTGGCGTTTTACGCGTAGAAGTAAACAAAAAAAAATTTAACTTTGCACCGATGCATATAATTGCACTCGTGCCTGGCTAGGATACGCATTGTGCATAACTGCTATCTAACGACGATATATTTACCCTCAAGCGTAATATATGCATTCGTCTAGGTAGATGGATCTCCCAGGAACTCCGAGTGAGCATACTACTCTGGTATATACCTATATATACAGGTATAGTTGCGGGAGGAGTTGCAGGAATGTCTTTCTTTTTCTTTTTAGTTTTTTTTTTCTTCTTACCTTCTCAAAGATTCATCGATCATTTCTTCGATACCTTTTGTATGGACTCTACTCTACGTTGATCACATGATCTTTTTTTGAACCGCGTTCAATGATATAAGACGCTACCGGCTTATCTGTGTATCAGCGCCAATGATCGTTTCAGGGTTTTTATTATATTCCGGCAATTTACGGTTTGGCTGGTGTACGCTCTTAAGGGGATGTTCGCTTAAAAAGAGCGAATATTAGTTTATTAGTCTATTCTGTAAAAGTACTATCTAAAAAAAAAATTAATTTTTTTCGTTCCAAAACAAGCGAATACTTCTTTAAATAACACGAGACCTACGACCACGCGAATCTTTGTTCGCGTGGATGCAAATAGGGCAATGCCGGCACCGATTCTGTGATTTACCGTGGTTCACAAGGAGTCAGAAGGATTCAACACACGTTTGCAACCCACTCGCGGGGATCTTCTGAAATGCCACTGTGATTTGTGCGCCCGGTTACCGTTGCCATTTGCATACCTCTTGCCACATTGTTACCGCTCTTGCTCGTTGCGATCTCTGTCGTTTCCAACGTTACGCTATCGTAACGAGGGGATGATCTGTGGCTTGTATACACAGCAGAGCCTATGGTCAATATGGTTAATACATATACATATATACTAGCACTCAACACCACATAACAATCTTCCATCTATATCCAACATCCTGGAAGCTCCGCGTTCGTTCTACGTATGTCACGGGCTGGTTCTTTGTGGTTACTACCAACGTAACAGCGATCTGCCCTATGGTATAGGTTGTACATATTTTTGTTTTAAGTGAAAAGATCGTCCACGTCTTCTCTTATGGAGTCGTGTCACGCGACTTACCTTTATATGGTACATGCGTAGTAATATAGTTAGTTATACGTGGGTCTACAGCTGGGTATATATTTGCCTATGGAAAAGTCTGCTCTGAAAAGAAATGAAAAAATCCTATTCTCTGCGCGCAGTCCTTGCGTGTGTTTTTCTGAAACGTCGAGATGCTGTAATTTATCAGGAGACTCCGAGAGTCCCTGCGTCTGGTTGGCCTAGGGCTAACACACCCTAGCCTTCCGAGAGGCATGATAATTGCTCGTGAAACAAGCAGAAAGAGATTGTTCCGTTCAGGTCGAGTCTTTCTTACGGATCTCTGCAAATACACGTGCGATTTATAGCATGCGTATTCCTTCTTTTTTTTCTATGTTTCTTTTCTCTCTCTCGCTCTCTCTCTCTCTCTCTTGGACGTCAGTCTTCTCGGTGGTAATTTAAGGTTGTGTTTTGAAGTCTCTGCGGAATGGTGCATGCTCTCGGCGCCATCGTTAGTGCATTTCTCGCGACTTATTTTATTGTTGTTTTCTAAGGAACTCCGTGCTGTTCACTTAACTCGGAACGTATATACCTTTATCGATAGATAAGTATGACGGGTGAATGAGTTGATGGGTAACTTAACCGACAATTAACCGTTATTTATTTAAGCGATAATTATAGACGTTACATTATTCTTATGCCAATACAGATGTGTATGTATATATATATATATATATATATATATATATATATACAAATATATATATACACATATACTTACGTCCTTATTACATCATCCGTCATAGATATCGTTTAATCGTAAGGCTACCGTATCAATATACATATATCTTAAAATTCTATGTGTATATATATACATATCTATCAATACGTATGTAAATAGATATTCAAGCCTCGACAAATAAATGACGACAAATAAATGATGTACAAATTTAAAGAATAAATGTAGTTATCATTGCGTTAATCGGCCACGCTATAATCCACTGAACTCTATCTACTGCCTAATAAATAATACTTCCGGTAGATGACTGTTAGTCAAGCGCTCGACATAGCTTTCTAGCATAAGAAATAACAGACGGTAGTCGGGTTATACACTGTCTGAAAATATCGACTGCAATAACACTACAATAAACTCAGGTATATCCAACGAAATATAAATACTCGTGTGATACTCTACAAATGTGTCCAACAGTTTTTGCAATTCTGATTAATTTATTTTCAACTCCCTTTTCACTGCGATGAAATTTCTTCCTAGACCCGTGATCCAATGAAACGGTCGTTTTAACGCGCTGGACAACAAAATAGGGCTAACCTCGAAGTGCTTATCTTTGTATAGAAATAATTTTATCATCGAAGTTTTTTCTTCAAATTTTCAGTGAGGACGCTGGGCGTAGCGGCGACGACATGAAGCATGCAGCATGCGTGGTAGCGGTGTCACGGCTGCGCGGTCCTGCCTTCAACCCCTGGTGTCCGCCAGCCGCTACCTCGCCGTACACGCCCTCCCAGGTGATCCTCTCTACTTCGTCGTCGAGGTAAGAACGATTTATTAACACATTTATTAATTTATATAAAATCCATAACCACGCTAATTACTGTATAGCCAGTAAGTACCTATCGGCCAACGATACTCTGCATTTTTTCATCGTACGCGCATTGCCTTTTGTCGCGTAGCCGTTGTGATTAGAATATTCGATACAGAGAGAAACTTTATAGATTCGCCATTGATGTACGCATTGTCACATATATATATATATAGATATACACACGAGGATACGCGTACGTATGAAAGCAAGGCTGACGATTTGCTTTCCCAAAGAATTTTGTATTAACGCATCTAGAATCGTCAGTGTTTCATGGAAATAATACTTGCGGCTTGAATGCACCTTTCTCTCTTTCTTTTTATCCCTCGCTTCTCCCCCAACACCACCCCGCCCCCTTCCCCTCCTCTCCTCCTCGAATAACACATCATGAGAAACTCTTTGGGTGAGATGCTGTTTACGAGACAGAGACACCAGGTGTAAACATCGGAGGATCCGTATGGAGAACGAGAGAGAAGAGACTCTCGAGAGATGGCGAGGGAGAAGGTCTGAAGCGACGCAACACGCATGATTTATAAATGTCAGATTAGCATTGCGTGCCATCGTGAATGCGACATGGGTACCAGCTGCTGGGCATAGATGCCTGCACGTATCCCTTCTGTTAATCTCTCTCTGTCTCTATCTCTTTCATTTCTCTCTCTCTCTTTCCCCCACTGTACTTCATTCTCGCAATCCTTCACACATTACACGGCGCATGACACACTTGACACACGCGTCCGATGAATTACCGTAGTGCTATAATCTGCCACGCTATTACCTCACTCAACTAACTCACAATTGTATCCTCACCTAAGCGATCTCCTGTAGAACTGTTTCAGAGTGTATTGTTTTTTTCTTACTGCCTTGGGTATTTTTTTTTTCTTGCACACAATTGCGCGGGAGGAGTCCGAGAGTCTGGGCGGATATATACATACACACATGCGTATCTGGCCGTAACTTCGAGAGTAGTACTCGGTTCTGGAATAACTCTCTAATTGTCCTGGATAACGAACTCATTAGCGTGAGGCTTCTCGTTTTCCATAGTCGGAGAGGAAATGACGGTACTCGACGTTGAGAGAGACGCCAGTGTATACATGGACGCCATCTCTTTTCTGGTACTTCCCATGAGGTGCCGGATGTACGCGGAGTTCACCTACCGTACTACCTTCTCTCTGGATATATATGTGTATCTACGCATCACGTTGAAGGTACTCATCCTGGGATTTAGTACCTGGTTCCCAGGGTTATTCGCGAGACCTTAAAGATACTCGGTACTCATCCTAATCGATCTTTAATTTGATCTTCTCATACCATCCTACTCGGTTGGAGTCTGGCTTGAAGTTAGCCAGTATTACTTTATATCTGGAGCACCTCCTTGTATGAGTTCTCTACTCGGTGATTCAGCTCAAATGTACTAACTGAATGTAGTTTTATCGTAAGAATCAAATGGGCGCACTAACTTTGGGTGATGCGTTGGGCCGAATAAGCTGGTATATGTGTCATATTTACAAGGTGCATAAACGGGCTTGGAAGTTAATCAGTTCGCTTATACCAATGCTTTTAGACACGTAGGTCGTGTCGATGACGGCAACGTCATTGCCAAGGCTTCCACGAGTATGATTATACCACACTTGCACGCGGTGTTTGTCCCATAGTATCGTTAGAATCACCTGTAGGTAGGTTAGGTAGGCATAAGGTATGTCGACGGTATAGCGTACATTCTCACACGATAGGATCTACCTAATTATACCGGAGCTCATTTGTACGGACAAATCTGGATTGCCGCTTGCCATGGAAATTCCTCGTTCTGCCTCGACTCCTTCTATGCGTTCGCGATGCCTCGGATTATCTATGCTTATATATATATATATATATATATATATATGTGTTATTTGTGACCATCTACGAATTGGATGTTGACGGTGACAGATATCCGAATATGGAAGTTTCTTACAGCAATTTTCTCTCCAGTGTCATTTCTATATAATTGTACGTTACTTTGTACTATCTTGATATTGCCTTTTTATGTATATATATTTTTAGAAAATTTGTCGATTTCTCTTATTCCCGGTACGCGTGTGGTTTTATCTTCTTTAGAGTATGGGCAGTGGTACTGAAAAATTTGTGGCTTCTCAGCCCTCGTATACGTAACACTGGAATTCTCTTCTGGTCTTGTATAAATAAAGTGAATAAATTGGATGAACCGTACGGATGGGGCATGGATATAAATGAGAGGAACGGTGGAATGCCGGGATTCTTCCCGATTATAAATCAGGCACGGAGGGCTCTTCGAATGGAGATTTTATAGTCGGTCAAGTTTTAGTTTAGACAATCCCCGGTAGTTGGCTGTCTTGGGCAACGCGATATATTCAATTCGAGAGGATCAATTCGATAGCTCGCTGGAACCACGCGAGGAAACGACGTTTCTCACTGGATTCTAAAGCGATCATCTCGTACCTTTCAATGGATTCTTACGTTTCTCCCTTTCTTTTCTCTCTTCGTTCATCTCCATAAAGCATACGTGGAATTTCATTCAATGGAATCCTATATGCGTTTTACCGTAAACGCCCACGCAACGAATCTAACGTATCGGCTCGCATTTACGTGTTACTCCACCATCCACGCGATAGTCGGAAGCGAAAGCAAAACAAAGTGCGATTTAAATAAACGTGGGTGTCTCGCGGCCTTTTTGTCTCCTTCCCCATTTTTTTTTACTTGCAAGACGCAACCCGCGCGCTTCGCAGCCAATTTGTAATTCACCGAAGGAACAATGGCTTCGCCTACGGTAGAACACTTTTCCGTAATTACACGGTACGCAGCCAGCGTCATCATTATAAACAGACGCGAGAGACGCGCCAAATTATCAACCTGACACGGATCAAACTAGATGGTTATATGTATACTGTACCTATATAGGTATATGTAATATGCGTTATAGGTCATACTTCGTTTTAATGCCGAGCAGATAAAAGAATCTAATTTCTAATTCTTCGTGGTATAATAAGGTCGGTACTATTACTATACATTATTTTGCAATGCGCGCGTCCCTGAAGGGCGATCGAGCGCGTCGCAGAATCGCGAATGAGTCCTGCAAGAAGTATACCGAGTCTGGTATGTGGTACGCTTTCACCGTTTGCAATATTCATACGTCCACGCACTGTTATTACTTATGTACGTAGGTTATTAAGTCTTTCGAGCGTCGCGACGACCTGGCTTCGTGATAAAAGTGTCTCATCGTCGTATATAAACAGCCCTGCGTGTCTAATCTTGCTGCAGGTCCATTTGCTACTTCGGTTATGTAATTGGTCCTTGCAATGACTTTCCTTTCGTCGAGAGGATGACGTGAGAGAGCGAAACAAAATAAGATAGAAAGAGAGAGGAAAATCAGAATGTGATAGAAGAGTAATTTGATAGAAATCTTCTGGCATGGATGACCTGGTGCGTGGTCCGCGCGGGTTAGTCTTATGTGAGTCTTTCGAGTGTTGAGCTAGGTCACGGTTTCCCAGAGTTCCATGTGCCGTGTAACTACTCTCAGGAACGACCTATATCAAGGGAAGCGTAGCGAGCACGGGGTGTGCTTAGGTGGATATACAAACTCATTGCAGGTGCTAACTCTTAGCGCCTACGTGTGTCCACAGAGAATGGTCTGAAGACACCCCACTACTCTTAGTAGCACGTGTTAATTACACGTGGTATGTATGTACCTGGGTGTGTGCCACGTAGAGCTTTTCACTTTCGCTCACCGTACGGACGACTAGTATTCGAGAAAAATAATGTGCCAGTGCCACATAAAGGCGTCATTAACTATTTCTTTATGGCTATGTGCCGCTAGTGTCGCTAGTGTCGCTAGTGTCGACTGCCGTATAATGCTATTGTGGCGCTGCAATTGAAACGTATTTCTTAATCCTGTTTTAGGCCAAGTCGAGGGTAAAGGAGGTTTACACGCAGACATGCGTGCTTCTTGGTCAGCAGGGCATGCGAGACTGCGAACTATTTGGTCTGGCTATACTGTCCGGTGAGTAATACGTTTTATTTCTTTCTTTTTTTTTTTTATATTTTCTCATTTGTTTTATTTGAAGATTATTATTATTTTTTGGGAATGGTAATATTAATAAATGTAATTTATCTGTGGATATGATTAAGAAACGATGATTATTCGTTGTTTGAGCATTTTAGTAGATGCTGTGCTTGTTTTCTGTATACTTTTGTTTTTTTTTGAATTACGTTACAGTTTTTTCTGTCATTTTCTCGGTGACGGTTTATGAATATAAGTATATACCTTGGGTTGGGCAAGGTCAGGGGAGTCATTAGGTATCGTGTTTCGTAAATGAGAACAGTGAAATCTTTCAGGCGGTTTTTTTAAAGGAATTTAAAGATCGCACGGAGTTTCTTAAATACGGTCGCCATTGAGTGCGTTTGGTCATTCGAATTTCAGATGGAATTCGGCCGAGGAGCGCATAACTTTATGCGAATACGCAAAATCGAAGTAGGGACATGTTAAATGCGATTTGCGAGCACCCGGATAGGCTGGTACGTCGTTGGCCAGGAATTCGTGTATCCTGAAATGCAATACTCTTTATCGCTTTCGATGGAAACAGGACGACGTGGTAGGATTAAAGATCCGAACGCGGTGAGAATGTCGGAGGAGCTTAAGGAATAAGGAGCAGTAGATACGACGGTTTTGGCCTTTATTACTACCAGAAATATTGCGTTTCGTTTTGTTCGACACAGGTGCATTCCTGATATATACCTATGCTTGATTGGCGTAGTGCTGTACGTAATACCTACGTGCCGAGGAGGTATATAAGACGTGGAATGAAGTGAAAGATTATACGCATAGAATGAAAAAGGGAGAAACGAGGATGTAGGTGAGGACGAGGAAAAGAAGTATGGGATGGTATAAGGACGGCAGAGAGAGAGAGAGGGGATGGAGGGCGCGGGGTCGAAG
Source organism: Hartigia nigra (assembly GCA_031001745.1). Classification (NCBI taxonomy): domain Eukaryota; kingdom Metazoa; phylum Arthropoda; class Insecta; order Hymenoptera; family Cephidae; genus Hartigia; species Hartigia nigra. Next base: position 56,932 of record JARPRG010000112.1, on the reverse strand, counting down.
TTGCATAAACATTAAACGAGTCTGAAACTCTTGACTAATCTTGAGGTCTTTCTGCATACCGTAGTCTTCTCTCCTCGTGGTCGGTCGTCTCTCGCTCTTAGTCCCACCATGGGTCAAAGCCGGTCCGACTGGTACATGCCCCCACCCGGACCCTTCCTTGGGCCCCGAGGGACCCCTTCCCACATTCCAGTGGGGCCCATCACGGCGCGGCCAAGCTGGCGGGTTTTGAGGCGCGCGAGGCACGACACGACCGGACGAAAAAAGCAGCTGAAAAATCAGAACAAGTACAAAAAGTCAGCTCACACCCCTATATATCGACAGCGCGCCGTGATCGTCCTCTCCTTCCTTCTTCTACTTCCTTTCACTTATATCCATCTTTCTCGACCCTTTCTCTGTCTCCGTACGCCTCTCTTACCTCCTCTTGCATCCCTTCTTTCTTTTTCTTCCTGCTTCTTACCTCCTCGTACCTCTTTCTCTATCTTCTTTCTCCTCAATTCTCTTCACATTCTCGTCCTTCTTCAGTCTCCTTGACTTACCGACGTGAAATGACAAGCGCCAGATACAGTTACAATTTCATAATCGTTGACGTTCTCTTCTCTTGGCTAATCCGTTCATCCTCGTCCTCTTTCTCTTCCTGAGCGCGACTTTTCTAGATTACCAAAATTAATCCAATCGATGAGCTTCAACTTTATTTTGCATTTTTCGTTTTTTTTTTTTTTTTGTGTTACCCTATATCTATGTCTCTAGAAGAGGAGTACATGGCTACATTTGCAAATTTTATTTCACGCTTCCGTCCTTGGTTGCTATTACTCTGTCTTATATTTAGTTCGATCACTCACTATTTATATAGTCGAATCCTGTGTACTCTAGAAAGGATGTTAACTGGCGTGAAATATCGATCGGGACTGATGACGCGCGAACTCCATACGCGTACAAGACTGAAGAGACATGCAACCCACGCGCCCCTCGCATTGCCGTCCCTTTACGCGTGCAGGATTTATATCGTAAAAATTAAAACCACGCTACCGCGTCACGCGTCACGGGTAATTTATATGAAACGTCAAATCTTATGGGCGATAACGCGTGCGCTCCGCGTACGCGCCACGTTGTTCCTCCGGTTACGAGGGTAACAGAGGTATCTCCTGAGAGGGAAAGAGACGTGGAAGGAAGGAGGGAGGTTAGGGTTATGCGTGATAGGAAAAGGTTACATGTAGAGCGAAGTTCAACCTGGTGGTAGTGACCGTGCTGTGAAAGTGGAAGTGGAAGTGGAAGTGGGCAGGGTTGGGGCCTCGGGAGGAACAGGGAATTCTCTTGGTAAGCCCGACGAAGAGGCCCAGATAAATGAGAGAGATAACGGGTATGCGAGGACGAGCGAGAGAAACGGATAGTGTAGGCCGAGCAAGGGAGAGAGGGCGAGAGAGAGAGAGAGAGAGAGGGAGGGAGGGAGGGAGAGAGGGATAAAGAAAAGAAGAGAAAGACAGATAGTTCTCGGGTAAGACGGTAGCCCGGTGATTTGTATAGGGCCCCTCGTGTTCCACCTCTTGGAGCGAGTCTCCATCCCCACGCGGCGGCGCAGGCCTACGGGCCCAGGAATGTCGGATGAGGAGAAGAGTGCGGTCCCGACCGAAGAAAGGATGCTGAGGCGGAGAAACGAACCTAACAGGTCCAGCGGATGCCCCGACGGAGCCACGCTGCGCCACGACAGGGACGCGCAATGTCCTTTTTTTTTTTACTTCGAATCTTTCATAAGCGACGCCTCTGGCCACCTTCCAACCTTCAATAGGTAGATGAGAGAGAGAGAGAATTTTTAATTAAATTTGTCTAAATTCAACGTAGGATATTACGTCACTGTAAATAGGGTATAGTTTATGAACTGGTCTTAATACATGGAATATGTGTCCTTTTGCCATCTCCCTCATTCCACTAATCTATCATGGCATCAGGACTTGCAAATTGCTAAGCGCATCCGTCCGAGTGGATCCTCACGTGAATGAATCATTCATAAGGCATAATAGCGTTTTATAAATGAAAACTTGTCCTCGTTTGATTCATAATATGCATTCGCTAATAAAGCCCCGTAAGAAGACGAGAACGCGAAGGTGTGTTACGTACCGGTCGTTCTGGAGGGAGGTTTAGGATTCAGCCGATATATCGAGTAGCAGCTGGCAGCTCTACCTGGGCTTCTCTCCTCCTTCTCCTCTTTCTCTCTTGAACCCTTTTCATCTTTTGCCTCTTCGCTCTCCTTTCTCTCTCACTCGTTCCTTTAGCCCTTCCTCATTCCTTTTCCTCCACTTCTCATCATCGTCCTTCTTTTCCTTTCTCTCTCTCTCTCACCGCTCTCTGCTCCTCACCCTGATATATGTAACGTGTTTTGTTTCTTGGAATAATTTGATCGGGATGAAATATGCGATGAGCTCCGGATAGTGCCCTCCTGCCTTCTTGGCTTCATCCTCCCAGCAGCTTTTGGCCCTCTTCGCGGAGGTAGAGAGAAAGAGAAGGCGGGGGAGGCGTGTGTGCACGCGCACGCGTGTGTGTGAGAAAGAGAGAGAAAGATAAAGGAATCAGCCACATTTTATCTCTCTCATCCCGCTCGACGGAACTCCATCCATCTTTTGTAATGCAGCGTAATGCACCCTCGACCTCTCTCTCTCTCTCGCTCTCATTCCACGCGCGGGTGTACAACGCTCGCGTATTTATATATGAGTGAATTCTTCTGAGAATCTATATTATTTCCTGGAGTAGCTATTATATATGTACAGTCGTATCGTTAAATTTGTACCTGATGTACACGCGTGTTCAGTCTAGATCATAAGATGTCTGGACTCTCGAGGAAAATTAACTGGACCGTTGATAAGGTCCAGTTGTCTTATAGCGCTGTAGCACCCACTTTCTTTGAAGGTATGCCGATCCTCTTGGGGATGACGTGTCACTCGAGCACGGGGTGGCACGACTAATGCGGAATGCCACTACCTCGACTGACCATTGGCTACGTGAGAATCTTTTTCAACTGCCTTCTGCACCAGCTTCGCTTAAATCTATAAAACTGAGATTGCTGCAAATTGATATTTTGCAAAATCATCGTAAAATTAAGGTAAAACATAAATTACGAGCTGTATCGTACAATTTCAAGATTCTCGTGTATTAAAATTTCTTGAGAGTATTTCTTTTAATAGATTAAAAAATAATAACTTAAAATTAGGATATTCACGTCCTGATACAGTTCGCAAAATGTCGGTAATAGCAATTTTCAAAATATTTAAAAGACGACGATAGCATTGAGAGACGAAGTGGTAAACCCTTATAATTCTTGTTGGAGGTTCGAGATAAATAATCTCTCGATCTGGCCAATAGTTAACCGTCATAACAGCACATTCCATTGGAGCAAGGTTCGTAAGAGAAGGTCGAAACTTTATCCCTCAGTCGCTCCTCCTTCGCAACGGCCTCGTGTATCTCATCTTCGGGGAAGCTATCTGGCTTACTAGGAAACTCGCGTATGCCCTTCGTACATACATATAACCGGCAAGTATCGCGTTTCTTCGTGATGACGAGAGGAGGTGGGCGTACCGGCGTGGTATGGTACCTATACTTACATCTAGGTACCAAAAAGGAGATTCGGAGAGGCGCAACGGAAGAAGATACATAAACCAAAGAAACCGCGATGATAAAAAGAAAATAAAAAGGAAATATCCCCTCCACAACAATTCTCCAATAGGATCTTCGCGTAGAGATCGGCCTACGTAGGTATAACTAATACCCAAGACACTTAAGAGGAGTGAAGTGGAATGAAATGAGCTGGTAGTAGAGATGCTCAAGCAGGATTCTTCGCTCCAGGTAATCGGGCATGATTACGTAGGTAATTACGGTTACGGCGAGTCGTTGCGACAAAGAGGCATTGTTTCATTCTGGGAAACAGACAGCTTTACGAGGATCGTTTCTCGACGGTTTTTCTCGTCACGCTATACTGCCAACCACGAATCAATCTAGGTATTCTCTTCCGTTCACGAAACTGCATCGTCAATCTCCCTCGAGAAGCGATGATCGAGAGCAGAGTTGCTGCACCGATCTATACGGTCGGATCCCTTCGTGTCCGTCGCTTCGCTTCTCAATGTTCTTTATACGGGCTTTCACGAGAGCTCTCAAACGGCCCCAAAAGACTGGGGAACCCTAACTGGGCAATACTTCGGTAACAGACATACCCATCTAGGAGACCTTTCTCATTCGCTGTCGAGGCAGGTGCGTTCTGTCGGTTGGATACGTCCGTCCGTTTCTCCCTCCATCGTAGTGTCCACTGGTCCGCGAACTGTCCAAAAAGTTGTAAAAGAAGGGCCAAGTCTTCGGGAGTAGTCTTTTCCCTGGGCAACAACAATATCAACTCTCAGCCGGAACTTAGACATTACGGATATTACGGATATCTCTTGTGGTTTACAATTTTACTTATTGGGCCAGTCTGTATTGCTATTGTCCGTACGGTCTTTGTCATTGTTTATTTCATCTGTTGATATATCTCTGGGACTGATTCTTACCCTCGCGGTACGTATCTTCCTTCGGGGAAGCGCAGGATTTTGCTCGGCTTTTTTTTTTGTAAATAAACTCGTAAAAAGTAGAAGCCGTGTTAGCTAGGCCTCGGTCAGGGCGTGGCGAGTAAGTAACGTAAGATCTTGCTTGCTTCGTCGCTGGCGGGGATCTCGGGACGCGATGGGCCCCATGGGACGCTACGCGAGGGTCGGGGTTCGTAGCCCGCGGGCAACATTCCCCAGTAATGGTTGGGTTATACCTTGGGTAACACAGGTGCCCTCCGCCATCGAGGGATCGGGCCCCAAAGGACTGACTTACGAGTTACGAAGTTGGGACCTTGGATAGATATCGTTTTAGTTATTATCTATATACGGGGTGTCCCATTTTATCTATCGAATGAAGAATGGCTGACAGAAAAAATCTTTCCTGTAGCAATTGTCATACGAAAACAAATGATCGTGGGATCCGATTATCTCCAGAAGGTAATATTTCATTAGCAGTTTGCAGCATTCAGGATGTGAAGTAGAAAATAATCTACTAATACCTAAGAAAGATCTTGTTATACATATAAAAATTACTTACAATTTTCATACATCATTGAAACGTATCACAAAATCGTGATACCATTTAAGTCTCATCGTCATAATATATTATTTCCTTCTTAAAAATTGCTAATAAATTAAAATACAATCAACTAGAATTATTAAAAATTACATTCATCCTCATACGACTTTGTCACCATTTTTTTTTTCTCTCTCTCTCTCTCTCTGATATCAACGATCTCTTATTACAACTTACTTCTCTCCTTAATCTCGTTGCATTTGAGCACGCTGAGTTTGCCTCCAGCCTTCATCGAACTGGGTAGAAACGAAAATGGCTCGTGGAGTACACGGGGGCGCTCCCCCACTCGCTCCAGGGACGTGATTTACGGGATAAAGAAAGAATGGGATCGAACGGACGAGGAACTCATGGACTCTCGATAAAAACTCGAAGATTCCAGGCACGTCAAGTTGATCCTCGTATCGTGTCCTATTCCCACTCACGTTTCTAAGTAGCCACACTGAAATCAATTCCAGTCCATTTCAATGACGGGGATTGAACAAACAGTCCCTAAGTTAGCGGCGATATTAAACGTGTACTTTGAGGCATGCGTGTCTAATGATACCTATCGTTACCCGATATATTCCCTCAGATATTCCATTCTTCATTACTTCTTAGTCATTTATCAAGATTTATCCTATTTCGACCTCGGATCGGTAAATTTAGTTTTTTTTTTTTTTTTTAATACATCAGAAACTATTTGATCCATCGCTACCCATTTATACGTATTCCAATATTCAATGCATCACATTCCATTGGTACCTATGGCTTTTATTCCAGGGTATAATAAAGTCTCCACCTTCGATCAGTCATTCATTTTTCGAGACGCGCTCGATGCATCCCGCATACTACTCTTGGGTCTCTGCTGCATTCCATACGGAATGCATTACATCCCCTGCTCTCCTTCCTTCATCCTTGGCTGGCTGCATCGCGGAATGCGGCTCACCGCTTCTCTACGCTGGCCGAAGCGTGTGGGGTGAAACGAGGACGATAGAGGAGAGAACGTCTGTATCTCGAGCAAATCGAAATATGCTAAATACTGGGTGTCCCGAGAATTCGCATAACCATTTCTTGGCCGATACTTATTGCTTATTGCTCGTGGACACATCATGGAGATTGAGCCTCGAAGATTTATTGCTCGACTCGTGGAATGTAACGGGAAAAGGGAAGTGGAAATGTCATGACGATGGAAGATCGATTGGTCAATTCGTGTCTAGTCGTGGGCCAGACGACCGTATCGCGAGTCGAGCCCCTCGTCAGACGAAACATGATGAATTAAAGAGAGTTATCGGCCGTAGACAAATTGACCTGACATTTATTGGAACGTATTAAGAATCTTTCATCCTGATGATATCCTAATGTCTGTGACAGATGGGGACAAGTACGTGTATCTATATATATATATATATATATAAATTAATGGTATTGTCAATTAGACAGTAAATCACTTCAGTGTTATACATATAGAATGCAGGTGACAATAATGAAAGTGATATTTTTAAGCTCTAAATTCGATACTTTCGAGAAACGAAGATATATATACATACATATACAGACATACACAAGTACGGTGCAGCTGCAATGGTTAGTCCAAGCACGGCCGGAGCCCAGTTCCAGTTCCAGATCGAGTTCCAGTTCGGAAAGCATCGCGATGTTGTATCGTAGGGCCTAGTCCGAGTAGGCCCCGTGTGGGCAGGACAGGTTTGGGCCCTCTCATTCACAAACATCGCAACCGAGCTCTTTCATTGTTTCGCTCGTTTAGGTGTATCGGCATTTCGTACCCATCAGCCGTGCAAAAAGTCAAGCGAAGAGAATGGAGGCCTCGACGACAAACCATATCGGGCTAGTGCCGATGCGTCTACTATGTGTGGGTCCACTTTTGTCTGGGTCCCCAGTACCTACATACATTTAGACTAGCCTACAATGAACAAGATTAAGGAATATAATATATCTTTGTCATAAGCATATCTCAAAGATCCAAAATGCATTTGGAGCCTTGCGATTATTTTGTAGGCGAATGGTATAAAAATAATTACTATTACATAATAATTAATTATATACTTTTGCAATCTGACAATTATGTTTATCATTGAGTCTCTCTTTATATACATATATAGGTATGAATACTATATTACCAACTGTAATCTTGGCGTTTCTCTATAATTTGTACCATACAAGTGCATCTTAAAGCTAAGTATGCACTTGTTCATTCATACAACCAGTTTCACTTTAATGAACGTATCCTTTTTTTCTTTATCCATGTTACAGACGGCGAGTATCTCTTCGTGGACCCCGAGAATAAGCTGAGCAAGTACGCACCTAAGAACTGGCGGAGTTCTCATACATACGTAAGTCATTTAATAACTGAGATATGAATGAAAAAAAAAAGACTGTAATGGGGTTACAGGGTGAACATATTTAGGGTTAGTTTTTATAGGCAAAGTATCGTTGAGGGGTGCAGACAGTAAGAGTACAAATAGGAGTGATCAGTGGTCGAGTGGGAAGAGGGTTGGAGTGAGGGATGAATAAAGGGAAGAATAAAGTGGGAGTGGTGGTAAACCCCCCCGATCCCGACCTCCCATTCGAATTAGCATTTCCACCCGTGGGTGTGATGGCGGCTGTGCCCCGGGGGCACGTTAAACGACTCTTCGTCCTCAAGCCGGTAGCAGCAATACGTTCATGCGATATCTTCAAATCTGCTCTGCATCGGACCTGGCCACTAATGATGGCCCACCAATAACCAATAAATACTCGCCCGGTAAAACAGGCTACCGGACTACGTCCTTATCTCCGAGGAACATCTCCCGCGAGATTTTCTGTACGAGGTCCTATTAAAGAGATATCTTCCCACTTTATACCCCATGACACTTCAGCAGCGCGGGATCAATTCCTTCTGGTATTCTTCGAGGTCGACGGTAGCCTGCGAGTGTCATCGTTTTTCATCACGCTGAAGGTAGTCTAGACCTTTCTAAGGGACCAGCATCGTTTCGACGCAGACTGTACACCCCCTGCTCGGGAGCCTGAATTAATATTTATGATTCTTAAAATATGCGGATGGGCTCGAAAGTAATTTGCTACGATTTTACCGGAGGGTCTAGGTCTAGACTCGATCGAGAAGGTTCAGTTTAATTTTCGGCTACCGAATTGAGAACGGAGTTCGTTATTGGTACCTGTCCCGGGGGGGGGGGGGGGGCCAGACTGGTTACTTTTGTCCGGATGATATATCGACTATCCACTTGGAAACATTGCTCCTCGTAGAGACCTCTAATTTGTAATAATGAAATCTCAAGTCCACGAGATCGCCAGATCTTGATATGGATACATCCTGAACATTCTTACAACGCACTGCTTACATACACCTAACGTATACTATATACAGAAGAGACCTGGTCTTAATCCTGAGGTCGACTTCCCTGACCTCTCAAATATTCTTGTTGCTGTTCCTTTCCTCCTGTGAAGCATGTAACTCTAAATGCCTCTTGTACCTTACATATATCTCATTTGGGAGACCCCACAGGACGATTCATGTCGTGAGTACGACAAGTTTCACGTTGGCCTTTTACATCCACGGCAGACTGATCGTATTGATTAGGTGTACCACGAAAAATAACAAATTCATTTCTTCGTTCCTATCCCTCAACCTCTTATGCTGTTACGTCTCAGCATTCATATCCAGCTGAAAGATCTTGCTTTTCCTAGTTAAAGAATTTCACCTTGTGGCTATAGCCAGGTATGTTCGGGATCGTAATACTTGAAAACGCGTGGCGGCTACCGCACTTGGCCGCGCGTGGGTCGAGACTGTTGCGGGGGCGTCAGCACGGTTCTTAGGAAGATTCGCCCACGTTTCTCTATACTCGTGGCAGGATACGAGGAAAGAAAAAGAAAAATCTCAGAACCTGATCCTTTTACTTGAATGAAAAAAAAATCGTCATTCTCTATTAGGATCGATCGTTATACTTGCACGGTATGTAGAAGAAAATACATGGAAAAACGGATAACCTCTGAATTCTAGAACACGCGTCCGATTAATGCTTTAAAATTCTTTTTAGCAAAATGACGTATCTATACTCATACGAATCCGTAAAACGAAGAAAATTCTCACGACTAAATTCACGTTGATTTAAAGATATTTAAAATCGGAAGCGGAGTCCTCGAAGGCTGGGTCTTCCCTTCGCAATGGCCTGAAGGCTTGCGTGCTCGTTGTCCGTACTTGGCCGATGCTCCCTATGTTATTTAAGCCAATTAAACTGAAATTAGTTTGCGTCAGTTTGATACTTAAGTCGTGGTCCGAGTTGTGGCTGCCAGAACCAGATTCCATCTATTTTATGCCTCGTAGTATCCCACATGCACATGTGATCTATCCAATCGGAATTAGGATGGGAAGGTACACGCGTGCGCTGCAATATTTCCTGATGCGAAGCACGCGTACAGTCAAACTGACGAAGCGTGCATGCGCGAGAGCACATGAGAGTGTCAGAGTAAGAGCAGTGACGCGCATACGTGGATTTGCATAAGCCAGAGAAATAACAGTATCCGATAAACAGCAGTAGAAAAGTGCGGTTTTTTTTCTAGTAACTAAGACAACGATACTCTAAATTTCAAAGATTAATTTTTCTCCTGATAAAGCCGTATCTTTTTATTACCATCTAAATACTTTTGTAACAGCTCTTTTCAAGTACGTTTATTGTCAGACTCGTATGTTCCGTACGACGTACGGTATTGTCATAAAAGTTGTCATTAAATCTTACGCCAAAAATCGAGATAGCCTGCATGGTATAACCTTGTAAGTACAGCCATGTACGTTAAGGTATACAGGAAGGTTGGTAGGCATTCAATGTAAGTGCCATCGGAACGAAACGAAATACTCGCCAATTAAACTCGAAAGGCTTTTTCCGCGCGGGCATTTCCAACAAATTTATACGTCGATGAAATTACGGCTGTAAACCGTTCGTATACGGGTTTCAACGTGTGCGCGTAAGTCCCTGGAATCCGCCTTATTACGTATCCCACAAAAGAAACACGAGAAATCCGTCTCGGTGGTGAGGATCCTCGAAATTTGAGGGTCCCATGAATTCTGAAATCCCAGGCCTATTTTCATTCTCGAATGGTAGAGGCGCGAAGCCCCTATGACTAACATCTTCCTCTAATCTCATACCAAGAGAGAATATTACGAAAATGAATGTAAATTGTTCGCTTGAGAAATACGATGTGTGTGTAGTTGTCCTGTCGAGGGCTAAACGATTCACGTCGTCTAGGAAGCATTTACGGATTAGATAAAGCCAATTACTGTTCGACCGGAATGTCCGTTCTCTCTCGGCGCTATGATGGAACGGCCACTTGGTCACGCGTGCCTTCGAACATTATCCATCGGCTATTTCAGGGTCGTAATTGAGTATCATAAACCTTTGAGCCGGTTGATAGTTACATTATAGAGACGCTCCGTGACGATCATCGCATTCTATTCCTACATGACCTTACCTATGATGATTACACGAATTTTCATTTGTAAATTCATCCCTCGTGCGTTATTATATATATTATTTGTTAATTGCAGGGCTTGGACAGCAGTGGACGACCGGCATTTGTACTTTATTTTCGTATACGATACTACGTGGACACGCCATTGTTACTCAGGTGAGTTTCTACTCTTATTTTTTCGTGAATAATATTAAAATGGCTCTTGGTGATCCTAGCTATATTGTAGAGATACGTTACAATTAACGCGGCGCAATTAATAGTCAGTTAAACTATCTTGGGGTGGCTACAGTGGGGATCCATTTGTCACGCTATGAAACGAGGTCTGACACTTCTACCCTTGTAAATGTGGCCTGACGATTACAGACTCAACAAACTTGTACCCGAGGATAGGATCGAATTTTGCGAAAGGATGCATGCACGTCGCTCCGCAACGAAAACCTTCCGACTCCTGTCCAGTAGCCAGGCGCCCGTATCTCGTCTCTTGTAATTATAAATTATTACGTGGCACATGATTAATAGACGGTCTGCGTTAAGCGAAAATATTCGGAGATTTAATTATAGTGATTCGCCCATTGCTTTCGATTCCGAAGTTCTTCGACTGAATTGCCTTGGCGCATCTTTACTTGCACTTCTGTATTTTCTACTGTAGCATCTATATGTGTATAAAGGTTATATTTAACTTCTGTCTTGCGTATATATGTAAATAAATACATATATACATATACCGAGGTGTCCGATCGAGTCTGACCTTTTTACTGATTTTTTTTTTTTAATGCGGTAAAGTGCCCGAGGAGAGCGATACATATCGGCCGATTCATATTAAGCGAATCGCATTCCGCTTCTAGTAGCCGAGCTTGAGGTTTATAATCGGATAAACAAATTATTCATTCCTCTAGCTCCGAGGTGTACAGGGATGCCTTTTTTCCCTCGTTTCCTTCCCCTTTTGCGCCTCTTTTCTTTTTCTCCGAATTCTTCCGAATGGATCTTACGATGATTCCTTGCGATCACCTTGGGATAATCGCGAAATGTACAAGATTTCCATAATTATTAAATGCACTTTGTAACTATTTTCATTGCACCTCTATCTTTTAACTCTTTC
>JARPRG010000112.1:19008-45140 GCA_031001745.1 Hartigia nigra | reverse complement strand
AGCGTGTAGTGAAATGCAGTATGACATTTTTTTTGCCGAAGTTAAACTTGTCAGTTTAAAAAGTATTTTTAAAAAATAAATCAAAATTGTCTATTAATTTTTTTTACTTATACCATTTTTATATTCGTCTATAAGACATTCCTGCGGATCTGGAGTTATGAAATGTGTTGCGACATCCCTTTGTCTCAATAAACGTTGATACTTTATCATACGTACGTGTCGATATTCAATACCAATTACATGCACGATTGGCGAGTAGAAATGCCTTCCCAAATAACTGGTTGGGAAAAACTGCTACAATGTTATTAACAAGGAATGCATTGTTGCCTGTGTATATCGCATTGAGAAGATAGGAACGCGAAACGTCACTGTAGCTACTCGACGTCCTTGATCACGAGTCAATTTGCGTTCAGTTATTAAAATAATGGTACGCTGTACAATTCCAATACTAGATGCAAATGTTAGGTGTTATTGTGATCTTGAACATGACCTCGAGCGCTAGAGGATTACATTAATCTAACATCGACTTAATATCTGTCTGATTCGTACATAAATTACGCAAGAGTTACCTTGCGTTAGTTACTTGCAAATTCAACTAGACTCATGTATTTATATATAGCTGTATTATAAAAATATTTTTGTTAAACACGTATATTTATTCCTTTTATTAGCCTTGTCCATTCATTTCTGTAATATCTTGATTTCTTTTTCTAGCGATGAGACAACGCGCCATCACTATTATCTGCAATTGCGCGACAACGTCGTGCGACATGGCGGCGGGGTGGAAAGTCTGCACCCCCATCATCCCTTGCATGCACCCTCGATTGTTACATCTCTACTCGGGTTGGCAGGACTTGCTCTCCAGGCTGACCTCGGGGACTATTCAGAAGAACGTCACAGACCCCATGCCGGCTCCGTGGGTTATTGCAAAGTCACCGACTACCTTCCACCCCATGTAAGTCTATATATTTACTTAGTTGATTTTTCTCTGAGAACTCGATCAGATATTAATAATCAAGGTTATTGTGTCTTTATGTTAAGATGTGTCTCGAGCCGAACGTCCTCAGCGTCCTGGCGGTTCAACACCGGGACAATCGTGGCCTCTCCAGGGAGGAGGCTGAATTTCAATATATCCGGGAGGCGGTGCTGTTGGAGGCGCCGCTTAACGCCCACCTCTATCGACTTCGTCGAAGCAAGAGCGAAGCTGGACCAGGACGTATCCTCCTCGCAATCTGCGCTCGTGGCGTACGAATCTACTCCGAGGAGGAAACACCCCGGGTCTTCGCCTGGAATAATATTGGCAAACTATGCTTCGACGTACGTGTCCTTAGAAATATTGTATACTATACTGAATTTTCAATATATTTAAGTACACATCGTTTTATTCTTCCACTTGTATAATGATACGAATTTAAATCTTCCGTACAATAGCGTAAAAAATTTGAAATTCGTGCCGTCGATCATCCGGACAAGCTCACCCTGTACAGCGGATGTGACGACAAGAGTAAGCTGTTGCTCGGTCTCTGCCGGGACACTCATCAGTTCTCCATGGCTATAGCACCAAGACTCAACGAGGCGAGACGTCGAGAAGAAGAAGGTGAGTCCTTCACGGGCTACGAGTTCGATTTTGATCGTTCTCATAGATCTACTCCCAATTAAACACGATCCAGTATCATTGAACGTTCGTTCTTCTTACAGAGCGCAAGGTCCTACGCGATTGCTATATGTATCCAGCGCGGTGCAAGCTCAGCTTGGCTGCGCGTGGGACTCGTGGCGATCAACGGATATCAGTGATATCCAGCACTTCCTCGAATACGACTTCTGGAATCGTTAGTGATCGGGTTCATAGCGAGGATGAACCTGATACGGCGCCTGCATCTACGGAATGTCTACCTAGACTCACTGAAACACCCAATCACACTCAAGCACAGGCTGCTGTTAATGGAGTTGAGGCAGATGGTCGCTCCAGGACATCATCACCTGTTTCCATTGTCGACGGTGAGTGTAGATTATGCACTTCTTTTGACGATCGATTGCGTCATTATGTACTCAGTTATGGTTGCAATATTTGATTACTAATTCTTGTTGTTCCCTAGAAGTCGATGGTGCTGAAACTGCTCCTTCCGTTGCATTACGTATGACCCTGAACGCTGCAACTGCCGCTGAGGGATCTCAGTGCAGCAGCAGCTGCAGCACGGTTGTGGTGATGAGTGCACCTGCAAGCGGACCACCTCAAATACGGCGACCATCGGCTTCTTCCAGTCTCGAACTTGGCTATTCTCATACTGCTCAGAACTCAGCTGTTTCCTCAGAAGCTGCGAGCTTTCCGGGGGCTATATACGACAGGTGTAAAAAGTCTGGAAAATACGCTGGTTAGTATTATCAAGTGTTAAAAGGTTTTACGGAATCGAGTGTTTCGATTTTGTTAGGTTACATTATATTATTTATATATTTTCATCTTTTTTTTTTTTTTGTTAGGTACGGACATTGCTAGTGAGACTAGCGGAGTTTATACCGTGCGAAGTAGCGAAATGCAGGATGAGAGAATAACTGACTTGTACTCTCCTACGGGTGATGCTAACGAATCGTCGGCAGCAAGTGACGTCTGCGCTTTGAGTTCTGTACAATCTACCACTGATGAAGCTTCAGTTACTTCTGGTTTTTATACTATTCATAGCGGAGTGAGATCCGAGACAAGTGGTGTTTATACGGAGGATGTGAATGCAGAGGATCAGGAGCCTATATACAGTGTGTGCAAAGGCGATGAGGATGTCAGTAACCTGGCTTCTGGTATATCGCAGGTATCCCTGGATCCACCATTAGATGATCCCAGATCCAGGAGTAATAGTATTCTTAGTGCGGGAAGCTTCAGGGGCGATGGAAGTGATCCTTCTGATGTGGGTCCGTTACTGTCGGCAGATGAATTATCTGATCTTATCGTGGGACGTTATCCGCCAAGAAAGACCATAAGCAATTCAATGGATTCTGATTGTGATTATGTGACTATGCCACCTCCATTACCACCGCCAAGAACAGACTCGGATAGACAACTTCCACCTCCACCGCCTTATCCATCCAATATCAATTATACGACCATCAAGTCTCCTAGGAGTAAAGCTAACGTCGATCGTGAACCACCACCGCCACCACCTTACAATGCGGTTAGGGGAGACTTTGTACCATTGCCACCAAGAAGGGCAGAACCACCGCCACCACCTCCTTACACATCGCCCAGGGAGAGAATACAAATTCCACCACCTACTCCACCAAGGAACGATGCTGTCACTCCTAGAGAGCCACCTCCGCCACCTCCTTATCCTGAAATTCCTACTGATAGACAGGAGGCTATATCTACCCTCTATCCTAATAACGCAATTGAGGATGCCATCCCTAGAAATGTAATGAGCAAGTCACAATCGAATCTCTCTTCTACCAAGAACAACATAGTCCCGGCAATGTCAATAAATATCTCTGGTACCGCTAACGACGGACCACCGATTACAGCTCCAAAACCACCGCCTAGAATACAACCACCGACATATCCTGGCGATAAAATGAAGCCAACTCCTGTGCATGCACCCGTTGCCGCCCTTGTGGTGGGTCCAAATAATTATTTGGACGTTCACGCGTCCAGAGGTGGTCCAGTATTATTGCCATATCTTGCACCGCCACCTCCGCCACCCTCGACGCATATCAGACAGCCACCACCTCCACCGCCGAGCTTAGCAACTGTATATACCAGTCAAGTTGCCAGATCACAGATTGAACAGTATAAGCAACAATTATATTCTGACGTGGATTACGTGATGTTTCCTCTGAAGGATCCAGCTGTTTCTAAACAAGAATACATTGACGCAAAACAAGGTTCGCTTCTTGCTGCAATGGCTGCGTATCCGCCTCCACCATATCCTTCTGTCAATAGTAAATCCTCAGTGATGTATCGCAGTACTCCATATTTACCCGGATCATCATTCTCATCGCCTTCGAAGTACGCATCGAATCAGAATCTGAGCACTAGCGACATCAGCTCGGGTGGAAATTACTTGTTACATGGAAACATGAGCAGCCATTATGCAGCTAGTACCAGTTCCTTGTACAGTGGCGTCACGTGTTCATCTGGAGGTAGTCATAGTCTCCGTCGTGAACCACCAGTACCAACGCATCCTCATACACTTCATGCATTCTCCAGAACTAGAAGCGATGAGAATATCTTGAAGAGTTTTGACTCTTCGTTAAGTAGCAAGATGCAATCTCTTCCCCAGCCTAAGCATCGAAGGCTTCCACCACCACCGCCACCACCTCCTTACGAAATTCAGGTAACACCTTTGCGATCTTTCACCACGATCTAACGCGAATCTATTTTTTCGAATATCACAACATACTTTTTCTTTCCAGACTCTAGAGAAGAGTCAGCCACTACCGTACGCCTCTTCGTCCGCGTCGTCTTCGAAGAAGACAACGAAGCCGACGAATAGATGCGACGTCGCGTCACCCAGTGCCATCGATAGACAAGATGGCAAAGAGGACGGCATGCTAGATATCCGTACTCTACGTGAAAAAAGTAGAAACTTAGATCTACCATTGATCTCGGCTCTCTGTAACGACAGATATCTACTGAAGCAGACGAAGGCATTCGTCCTTCCAAAGCATCCTAGCGAGACAACAGTGCCATCGTCTTCGAAGAGCGTCTCGCGGAGTAACTGTGGAACGTCTAGCAGGAATAAGTATCCAGTGAGCGGTTTGTCTACGACACAAATATCAAAACCACCTAGAAAGTCATCGACAAGTACGCACAGGCATCCAGTTGAGGTTAAAGGTAACGCGTACAAGGTGAATACAGCACCAGGATTATCGTCAGCTAAGAAGGATCCTACGAGAGCATCCAATTCGTAACACTGGCCACATTCCTGCGATCACCTTTGACCTCTTACGATAAAAATTATCAAACTTTGAGAGTTATACATTCCAAGAGAGAACCATTACATGTTCTACAATGCAGACAAAATTCAAATGTCGCTCTAACGTCTACAACGAGATTTTCACGTGGTGTTGATTCCACAGACCGTGCTTCTTCGACTCAGGGTGCCATTTTATCTTGCTCATCGTCTCAATACTGCTGGACAGAGTTCGGGTACGCTTCCTGGCCTGTTTAATTTACCTATCGCACCTAGAACATAAATATGCCGTCCGATGCGTATAGATGAGTCCAATGCATTTGAATCTTTGTGATCATCAGTATACATAGATAGTACACTTCACTGTTTCTTTGATATCCATTTAAAGTTTTCTACCCGATTCATGTATAGTTCTCATTCGCTTATCGTATATAACATTATATACATGCGTTATATGGAAGGACGCAACACTGCGTTGCGAATCTTCATATAACTTTAAATCTTTTTATTCTTGGTTTGACTCTCTACGTCCTTTTAAGACGATCCCATTGCGGAAGAACTATGGCCGGATTAAGTCGTATTTACTGGTCGTTGTCGTTGCACGAAAAACGACATGCGTTCAATTATCATTTGCTCAATTGTATCTGGCTCGATAGGTTGCACGATGTATTTACTATCTAGGTGGGAATAGCAATAAAATCTCTGACGATTGGTCAAATGATCGCTACTTATTCATTATGTACGATAGTTCTCTTAGGCATTAATTAGACAACCACGCACGACAAATATATATATATAAATATACATATATATATATTTTTTTATACTCTGAGAGAAACTCCTAGGTGTATTTGTTATATGCTAGAGAAAATTTTTAATATTTCACACCTTGACGTCTACGAGTGTAATGATATATGTATTTATTTCAAATCAATGTTGTATCTGTGTAGTATCTCGTCATATGAGCGTAATTAGTGCTTAGCGATATTTCTTTTTTTTTCCCATCCCCCTTTCTTTTGACGTACGAGAAACTCGCGGCACAAAGACTTTGGCGAACGCAGCCATTTTTTAAATACTTTATTTCAATTTATCATAAGATATGACGCTGTACTTCTAGGTACGTCCATGGATACTGTTTCACATGAAAATGGGTCTCAGTGTTTTTTTGTTGTACTATCGTGATTAGGTTTTTACAAAATTCCTTCGAGTTGTGGATAATGTTTCTCTCTCTCTCTCTCTCTCTCTCTCTCTCTCTCTCTCTCTCTTGTTCTCTCTCTCTCTCTTGTTCTCTCTCTCTCTGATTTCAAGTTATAGCATAAAATGAACAATGTTGTGACTACGGACGAAAGTCAAAGATGCTACAGTCGTTGCATACGAGTTGTGTGGCATATTTGTCTCGCTTTACAATCTTACGATGTAATTCGAACGTTTTAGCGCATTTATGGCGCAACATTTATTTTAGCTTGTAATGTAATGGGTAATGATTTTAGTCGTAACAGTGAACTATATTGAATGACGATTAGGTATTAATAATAGGATATGATTCATGTCTGTAAATATTAACGCGTGAAACTGTTGGATTTGATGTAGTCGAAAACCTCATGTATTTATCACGCGCCACCTCATCTACGAATAATAAACGTTTTTTAATGAAAGAAATTTAGTGATTTTCGTATATTTGTATTATTTGTCCTGCATACTGTATTATATAACTTTTGAGTAAGTTTATGATGCATCAATGTGTTCTATTATGATTAGTTTTATGTATCAAATCTTAATGTTAATATTATTTTAGATTTTTGATACAACACAATGTTGAAAATGTTCGTTATAATTCTCGTATCAGCATCCACGTTGAACGAACTTACCATTGAAAAAGGTTCTCAAAAACCCCCGAATATCGAGTTTCATCAAAATCACATATCTTTTTGTATTTTATTCCGCCATAGTCCATCCGCCATTTTAAATTTCTGAAATTTGAATTCAGAATCGTAATCAGCGACCTCAAAAACCCCCGATTATCCAGTTAAATCCAATTCATCATCTTGTATACAGATCTGGGCATTTGGGCGAAAAAAGCCGTGCAGTTATGGTGGCCAGTTATATCAGAATTTTGTCGCAAATCCTATAGTATCGAGAAAGCGTAGCATTGCGCATCCGCGGTTTTACAAGAATATGGGTAAATATGCTCTATTGTTTTTGATTGCATTATGGGAGACCGCTTAAAGTAAATGTTCAAAAGAAGTAGAACGCCCGAAACATGACTAGAAACTGTATCGCATCGGATTTTTTGCAACCAATAAACTTTTTTAAAATTATAACAGTGAGATTAAAATGTAATTGCTAGTGCGCATGCGCTTTGCGTCGCTATTGTGACTACTTCTATCCTTCGGTGTGTTCCGATATAAGCTTTCAGTACTGTAAAAATGACGTCATTGCAGTATACTGCGCGACTGTTCCGTTTTAGATGTCAGACTTCGACTAGCTGTGATGGATAACGGAACGCTCTTAACAGTACCCACAGTAAGTAGCATTTGTGAGTCAATATGGATAATTTTGAAAAACAAATAACAGCGTAATCAACTGAACCGTGGTACAGAGTATTTTCCAATTAAAAAATTGTTTTTTGTCAAGTAAAAATTTTGTTAAATATATTATAAAAGTTTCAGAAAAATTCATTTGTTTGTCGTTTTGAAAAAAATTCTCATAAATTACCTCCTTTTTAGCATTTTACACGTGAGAACTACACTACTGTCATAATGCATTAGATCTGTCATCTAGAAACGTTCACAAAGAATTCGTATGACGACTCGACATGATCATACAGTTAAATTTTGCAAATTGTGTGCACGTGATACCTTGTCCATCTAGTGAATTAAGGTGAAACAAAGTTTTTCTTTCTCCTCCAAAGGTACTTTTTGTTCAGCTTGCAAGTATTTATTTCCATTGGAAAGAAACTTTCTTTTTATGATTGATAATGATTATCGTGATGGTTTTCTACGTACATTACATGTATATGTAGTATGAGCCATCGAAAGAGCATTAAACATGCACCCTTATATTCATTTTAATTTTCACACGCGGAGGGAACATATGTAAGAATATTGATTGAATCGCGCAAAGTAACAACGGTAGGGTTGGGTTGGTTTGAAGAGATGTTATTCCAACAGTTGTTGAGGAGTTATTATTATGCAAATACTCACGTTTTGGAATAGAAAAATAGTGTAGCTAAACAAAACCCCTATTTCGTAATATGTTTTTATTGAACAAAGAGAATGTGTACAAGCCTTCGCCATTATGTGAATTTTCGGGTTAATACTCTTAAGGTGGGTAAATAACTCTATACGGCTATTCAACACTGTTTTACCATCTGAAAGTAGTTTCACCAGAGAAATTAAATGAAAATCGTTTCTTATCAAATTGTCTCATTCAGCAGGTGTATAAATAATTATTTCATTTTTATGTGATTAGATCACTGTGATTATGTAATCGATGTGACAACGAGAAATTAACTTTTACTAGGAAGTGCAAAGCGATTGTCATTATTAATCGCATCGGACACGTGAGTGCTCAATTTTTAATTACATTGGGTTATAAAATCTCTAAGTTAACCCCTTCCAGTGGTGACGCATGGTCCGATAGACCCGATAAGTCTACATTTCTTATAGGGAGAAAGAAAGGCGTCACCATTGGAGGGCAAATTATTTCTTGTAATACAATGCTTTGAAGTAAAGCTTAAAATGTCCTATCAGTGTTTCAATTTTATCTTATAACGCAACAGATAAATACTAACGCTCATATTTAACCATTTTTGTTTAGCGCAAAATAATTTATCCGAAGAATCTGCATTTTTACAAAATCCCAAATTGCTATTTGTCTTTTGTAATATTAGTCATTACATAACGTTTCTTAGCAAAGACAAATACGCCATAGCAGTTTTCAATACCTGTAAACGCAAGCATATTTGATAGGGAATTTGTTTTAGATGAAATTCACATGCAGTCTTACATTTTTCAATAATTCCAGTGAAAAGGTACCAAATTGTCCGGCAGTTAAGCAAAGTGGATTTTGTGATCTTGCGATGCAAAACTGAATAATCGTTTTATCCTCTCTTGACATGTCGTACCATTTGCTATAGTAAAATGCGTCGTGTATATTCACGCTCTGAGAATAGGCGCGATTAAAAATGTTGTTAATACTTGCAGTGATATAAAAGAATATTGTTCTTTTAATATACCTCTAAATATAAACACTCGCCCACCACGCAGTGGGAGAATAATACGAAAACAATAAGGAACTCGTATATGATTAAAAATACGAGATCTGTTCTTTGATCCTTTGCGATATCCTGTACACATTTAAATTATAAATATTACAGTTAATAAATAAGCATTAAATAACATAATTCTGTACAGTGATAATTGTAGAAATTTCACAAATACTCACTATTAAATACAGATAGCTAAGAAGGCTTATGAGTATACCTGCACCGACTAAATGACTTAACAAAACAAAATTGAATGCCTCTTTTAGATTATTGCCTATTCTGTATAAAAAAAAAAAAATTCATTTTTTTCTAAATTGACATCGTAACAATAGATTTATTATATCACGAATAAGAAGCGCATTTTACCTTAACAGCTGTATGTGATGTTTAACAAGAGTTTTGATATTGTAATAAGCTTTGTACTCAGGTTTATCCAAATTGCGTAAGCGAATTGCGAGAACTGATAACTGGCCGCAAATATAGAAAACAAGCGTAAACATCAAGACGTCAGTTGCCGTGTTACTAAATGCAGTAATAATCCCGATCGGCAATTCAATAATATATGCAATTATGTAAGATTGCATGCTCTGAATATTATGTATCGTGTAAATGAAGTATGGTAATTGATA
Source organism: Hartigia nigra (assembly GCA_031001745.1). Taxonomy (NCBI): domain Eukaryota; kingdom Metazoa; phylum Arthropoda; class Insecta; order Hymenoptera; family Cephidae; genus Hartigia; species Hartigia nigra. The sequence continues at coordinate 35,349 of JARPRG010000112.1, read as the reverse complement.
TGTAATTGATGCATTACCACTCACTGCTAAGATATAATAAGACAGAGAATTTATTAAAGTTGGTTGCCCTCACTATGTTTAACACTAAACCTACCAAAGATTTTTGTTAAAGGCAAATTTTCATTGAAAACGGTCATAATGATCACCCGTCGGTAGGTTTAGTATTCAAAGTATTCATTACTCACCAGATTTTAGTTGAATAGCTAGTGGCTTCAGATAATACGTTGGAGCAACAAGTACAACAGACATCATTAGCACTGTCATGAACAGCCTCGATATCTTTATATATATCATGAATGCCTTTCTTTCTTCAGGAAATATGTAATTGTATCCATTGAAATCAACTATCGCTGCCGACAATAACTGGCCAAAATCATGATTGTAATATCTCAATGTAGCCAACTTGATCATGATTTGTGTGAAGCAGATACTCTCCTGTAGGCTCCAAATGACATATTCGAGATTGCTCAAGTCTTGAAAGAGATCTGCGTATTCGAGAATAACAACAACAGCGTAGTAACTGAAGGCAAAAAAGTATCGAAAATCATTTCGACTATGAGGCCACAGACCTAGTACTGACAAAAGACGTTTGTTCCAGAGGATCAGTTTTTTGACTGCGTTAGAATCGTCCTAAGATATAAGTAAAGTCAGTTACAAGCACAAAGAATTGAATTGTGGAATCACATGGGATTTAAGCGTACATAATTTTGCATAGACGTAAATGTATATAAAAATGATCTCGGACGCTTCAATCCCATGACTTTTCACAATCCAGTCCATTGTTCATGTAGCTTGTATGAAAGAACCAAAATAGCACATGTGTGACGTGTACACTGTTTCTTGAAGTGTTATAAAGCTAATAAACGTGATTGTTAATTGTGCAAGTGTTAATAAGTTTTAATCTTTAATAATAATATTTCACACAAAAAATGCAATTATTATAATACATAATGCTCACGGGCTCTGTCGACTCGACCATCTTTATCGAGGACGTATGAGCAACTGAAGAATGCTTTCTTTTCATTTGGATTCTTGAGTTGTACACTATTTCGTTTCTTTTGGAGAGACTAAAATTGTATCTGTAATGTCATCGATACACATTATCGGCGCATGAGCACTATTCAATTTTACAGTCGATTTAATATGCGCATTATCAATGTGCGTGGTATCTATTGCATCTGCTGCGTTACAGCCAAGTTTGCTGTTCACAATAAAAACTTTCAATTTACTTCACATCTTCTTTCTTACCCATCATGAATATTTGAAATGCTCAGTGAATATACAACTTCGATCAAGTATTGTAGTTCAATAGTTTAAAGTGTGCTGTTAGAATTACAGTAGGAAAACGGGATGATAAAAACCACATCGGGAAAGTTTAATATTTTGTATAATTATTTATGATTAGACATTATCCTGTTTTTACCTAAGAATGGCTGATCTTATAGCAGTCGAGAAAATCGTTAGCTATCTTTTTTTCTGCCTTTAGAGCCTGTAATAAATTCTTTAAATTTCAGTTAATTATAATTTGATTATCGCATAAACGGTTTATATTGTGACGAGGCGCCCCGCCTGTCACGGCCCTGGCCCACCTAAGGGACCTGTGCCGACTCGGGATCTCCCGAAACCACCCGAAGGCGGACGGAGATACCCGAGCGGCCAGGGACCCGGGCAGTCGGTCCGGACGAGTCGAGAGGGCCGGAGTGGAAACAGTAGAAACGGATAGAAACGGAAAGGACGGATAGTGAGTGCGAGTGAGGAAAGCGGAAGTCGGAAACCGGACATACACACACCTACACACACACACACACACCCCCAAAGTACAAAGTGTATCACCTTTTATGCAATATACGCCGTAGTTATAGAAAACACGTGTGGTTTATTCTCACCCCATCACAATATAAAGAGCTTCAAATTTTACGAAAATATTCCAAAAAAATTATCATTTTCAACAGCTCATCATATTCTCGAGGATATCGCCATTCAAGCATATTTATTCGTCCATGCACTCTTTGAGATGCGATAGAAATGAAAATACTGAACGCTCAGTGTAAATTAATTTATTCGATTAAACTTCAATGTTTCGGTTAATCCTTTAATACGAGAAAGTTCATGAAATCGACAAATTACACTTATAGAATTTTATTTTATACAAAATTGAAAACTATGTTTACTAGAAATGCATAATTTTTCATTATTGATAATGTGAACTACAGGAAAGATCGTAAAACAGATAAATATGCCGATGCTGTTTTTATAACCTGTGTGGAAAAAGCTTTTGTAGTAATATTAAAAATGTCACAATAAATTAACGTCACAATTACTACATCTCACTTACGTCAGTTAACGTACGTAAACAAAAAATTCCAAATTTTCCAGATGTTAAACAAAGCGGCTTTTGCGATCGTGCCATACAAAGAATAATTAGTTTGGCATTTCTCGTAGGCATATTGTACCAATCACAATTGTACCAAGCTTCATAGACTCGAGTACTCTAAAGTACACAGTAACAAAAAAAAAAGTACTGAAAATATTTATTGTATATCAGAAGAAATGTAATACCTCTTGAACAAGACTCTCCCCAACGGTGCAATGTGCATAAAGCACTAGCAGAACCAAAAATGCAAATGTTAGAAATGTAGCGAGATCGGCATTTTGTCCGTGAGCAAAATTCTGTATTGATAAACGTCTATGTTATACAAAAGTTATTATAACAAAAGAACATTAAAATATTTTTGTTTACCGTCAAAATCTGGAATCCAAGTATACAAACTAAAGAAGTTGCACCTACAAGATGTCCTAATAAAATGGCACTGAAAGCTTCGTCTATGGATTGTCCCATTCTGTAGTAAAGTCATTTATCAATCTTTACTTATTCAAAGGTTTACATTTTCAGATCATTAAAATAATCAAACTTACCGCAATAGTCTCTCGTGGGTCATCACGACGTCCTTTATATCTTGACTACACTGTGATGGGTTACTGCTGATGCTCCTAATTCGTAACGTGAGCACAGACAATTGTCCACAAACATGAAAAACCAGCGTAACCATCAGACAATCTGCTGCAGTCTGACCAAAACCACTCACAAAAACAAATGGGAGATGAGAAAGATAAGTTATCATATAAGTCTGTGTGTCATTAACATTGTACAGTAAGTAAAAACGATACGGTAATTCAAAAGTTAACGTTGAATTAGTATTTTCCATTTCGATTGGATCTATAACAAAAATGGTAACCGAAAATCTAATTTTTTTTGCATTCTGCAGAACGCGACCAGTTACTAAAACTTGTTTTCTTGTGAATTTTCATTACTCACCATTTCCCAAACTTCCAAGTATAGGCTTCAAGTAATACGAGGATGCGGTTAGTACGACAAATGCCATCAAAAGTTTCATAAAAGTTTTAGACTTTGAATTGTACGATAAAAATATTTTTTGCTCGTCGGCGGATCTGTAATTGTTCGCTTGGTAATCCTTTCTCATTTCTATTATTAATTCCCCTAATTGACGATTGTATATCCGCATCATGAGCATGCGAATAAAAATCTGCGAGAACGCCATGTTTTCGGTTAGGTTCATGATTACATGCTCGAGATTTCCGATAAAAAGAAATAGATCGACGTATTCCATTGTCATGTGATATGCAAAATAACCGAAATTTATCCAGAACCACATATCTTTGGGTTTTTCTGGCCAAAATCCAAGCATCGCGAGAAGCCAATGATTCCAATTCATGATATTTGCAGCACGATCAAAATCATCTTGTCCCTGATCAAATAATTCCTCTAACATAGTTAATTGTTCAATAATATAAAATTATTAATGTATAATGCATTATGACACTTGTGACTGTAATACATATTAAGTACAAAAAACGTTCAATATAAAATTTCAGAGAAACATAAAAACGAATGGTACATTCAAAGTGCAATTTAAATATATTTGAACTGTGCGTTAAAAAACACACTCACACGCATCTCAAAGGCAACTCTGTTTTATGTGTCCAGTTCACTACGTGGCAAACTGCAGAATAACCGGCTGCAACGATGCAGACAAATCGTCAGAATATTGCTATTGGTCATACCATGCTAGCGGTATCCAATCAGAATGCAAGCATTGCAAGCAATTTTCGTTCGAATTTAATGTGCATATTTCATATGCACATGCTACCGTCTCCGACTGCGATGTTGCATAGATAATATTTTCTTTTCCCAGAAGATGCAATTTGCGTGCATGGTCGATAGATAATGCGAGTAATGATACGTTTATAAGCTAAAAATGCATGTGCTACAGAACTGAAATTATACGAAAGCTTGGAAGGCAATTCAGAGAATAGTATAGCGAAACGTATGCAGTGCAGGTACGCTGCAGAACCTTACGCCGACGAAAAACTAAGAATCACTGATATTTTTATTGTGCCGTTTAAAAATATGAAAAACATGGAGTGTGATCTAAAAGTGATCTTATATAATAAATGTAATAATTCTTATAAATAACAATTATGTGATACCGAAGAATATTTATGTAATGGTGACTTTTACAAAATTTCCTAAACTGTGTTGGCATTTATTTCAGCTATTACGTGATGAATGGCTATCGAATGGAACCATCATTTACCATCTTATACCGAATAATAAAAAGGAAATACAAAACTGGAAATAAGTAATTAATTTTAATTCAAATGAATAGTAATAATTACCAAGGAACAATTTCATTTGATAATGAAAGGTAATTTTAACATTTATACAAATTATGCATTATGTTATAACAATTGTATAGAATAGAAAATCAATGTCAAACTTGTACTCGGTCTTAAAGATCCGATTTCATTGCATTTTTTGATACCAATTAATATATGAATGACCCAGCCATCGACACCACAACTCTATTATACGTTCGGTTTTGATTACATTCTTCAATGGCGATTTTCTTTGTTTATGTTTACTTCTTCTCCAGAATTAAATCCTAAACCTTTAAATCGGTGATAAACAATTTTTTAATCTAGATTAACATGCAAGATTATTATTCAGAGTGACTGTAGCAGTAAATGAAGGTGTTAAGGAGTGAATAGTCCGTCCTGCGATTTATTCCTGGCCTCCTCGCCACTTCGGCGGCATTCGAATCTTCCTTCCAGTCGACTTTACAGAAATTACATCTTGTTTTACACATAATTGAATACATTATCCTATGATTGATTTACGTCGGCAACAGAACGCCTAAGAAATCATATCAGTAAATGAATATGTATAAAAAATATAATTGCAACGTGAAAGTCTATCAAAATTACGTTGTAGAAATATTTCGATATATTTCAAACACCAATGATAATTAAATTATTAACTTTGCTCAATAGTTAAACAGAGCGAGCATTGAATATATTATATTATACTGAATCGTCGAATTCAATGATTTCGTGATCCTTCTGTCATATACTATTATAATTTCGCAGAGTGGAATTGATCGGTATGATTACGTGAGCAGTAAGACTAATAGGGATACTTCAGTGGGATTTGTAGAAGAAGGAGGGTTGGTTCATTCTTGAAGTCTTGAATAGTGGGGGCGCAGTATACGGTGAAATCTGCTTCGTGTAACGTAGTGTTTCAGTAGTGTTTACACGATTCATAAAGCTTACAGTAAGTTTCGTTTAATTCTCAAAATACAATTTTATGTGAGTGCATGGTGAATTATGTAACAGTGTGATAACATTAATAATTGCGAATATGGCATTTTTATATAAAATGACCGTGTGCAGTGAAATATTATTTTTTATCAAATAGCTGGTGGACATGGAAGATATAATTATGGTAAATCGTAGAGAAGTAATATACTATAACATAGTTTGTATCTTTAGAAATTAACAAATTATGTTGATTGAGAAAGACAAAAAAACGTGCATTGCAATTATATGAGAATAAATATTTTTAGTCTGTGGCGTATCAGACAGCTCTAGTAGAATGATTTTCTGATATCGGACATGTTTTAGATGTACCTTATACATACTGCGATCAGACTGCACACGTTTACTCGGACTAGGAGATTTATTTCAATAAAGTCAAACCGGTTTGTGAATTTAGACATTGAAAAACTGAAGATTTTGCAGCTGTGAATTTAAGAAGCATTTATTAGGACCCTTAACTCTGATTAATATTTATCATAACGCATCACAAATTTACGTATTTCAAAGAAAACATTTCTTTCGATAAAAAGAAAGAAATTGCCTGAAGAAAATTTTATTTTCATACCGCTTTAAAACTTGATCAAGAAAAACGCTATATTTAAAGAAACGTGCACAAGAACATTAAAAAAAAATATCAATGCTTATTATATCATTTCATATCTATTTTAAAATTATTTATTTTACACTTTTCTCAATGTATTTTCACGAATCATACCAAAGTACGTAACATAGAGACATAAGCGAGGGATGTTTTGATGACCTAGAAAGTCAAAATCAATAATTGTACAAACTGAAAATTCATTCTGTGTTAATTCCTATAGAATGTCCAAACATGACTCACATTGCCGAAACTGTCTAAAGAAAATACGTAGAATTTTGCAGCTGTCAATTTTAGAGGTTTTTGTGCACGTGACATGCACATGATTAATGCTTTTTTATAGATCAATGGCATATCATACCATGTGCACTGAGCACATGCTTCGTGTATTTTTGTACTCTGCAATAATTCTATTATTGTCATACAATAATTATACGAAATTTAACATATTTTACCTCGTGTATCAGACATTCGCCGACCAAGCAATATCCATAAAGCAATAAGATCATAGAAGATACATACAGCACAAAACAACATAATACTGATAAATCAGATAAGTCACCGCTATTCTAAAATAATTATTCAGGACACTTTTCATGTTATTTTCAATCATGTGAAAAAAGGGGATTTAATAATAACGAACCAATCGTAGAATGTTGGTTACAAAAAAAAGGCAAATGTAGAAACAGACAAAAAATTGAAATTTACATACCGCTATAACGTTAAAGCAAGTAAGGCCAAGAATAACTGTAGTTCCTACTACTTCTAAAAGCAAAACGAATTGAAAAGTTTCATCCAAAGATTTAGCCATCCTACCAATGTCAAATGGGATACAATTATTTGTTATTCTCATATTTTATAAAACTATTCTAGCGCTAAACGTATTATCTTACCTAATGTATTTAACATGTTTCTCGATCAAACGTCTAATAATGCGATTGTCACGATCGGGTAAATTTCCGCTTAAATTTTGGATTTTATGTGCTATAATAGATAACTGTCCACAAACGTGAAATATAAGAGTGACCAGTAAGCAAATAGTTGCTCCCTGACATGCAATGATATAAACCATTGGATATTCAAATATATACAGAAGAATGTAAGTACTGGGGCTTGTCAAATTGAAAAATAATTTCGTTCTGTATGGAAGAACGAGAGGCCTTATTGTTTCGTTATTCCACACTAATAAAAATGTAAAAAAAAAGAAGATTTTAACGTCACCGTAACACAATACAAGTCATTATATCTGGAATATGTGTATAATGTTACCTGAGAGTAGATAAGTCTCTAATCCCTTGAAGAAGTATACGTGAGCAGCGAATACCACACATGGCATTGTTATTTGATAGAAAATTTTGCCTCGTTGATAATATTCCAGAAAACATTTTTTCTCTTCCAGACACCCAAACTCATCAGCTGCAATATCTTGTTGGGCGTCAGTAATCAAACGTGCCAGTGGTTTACTGAATCTAAACAGGAGCAGCTTCGCAAATACTAAGCTCTGTATCACGCTATCGGAGAGATTTAACAGCATTTGTTCTAAATTTCCAAAAACTTCATACAAATCCACATATACGAGGCTGATATTCAAGGTAAAGAATGATATCCATATGTAAAACCTTAAATAAGATGGTTCTAAGGGCCAATTTCCACCAATAGACAGAAATCTTTGGTTCCATTTAAAAACGATATTAGGTATATCGTTATTATCCTGAAATAAATTAGTTTTTTGTTTTCCGTAAAATCAAAGACAATTTCGTATAACGAATATCGATATGAATCTACGTGTGATAATGAATGAAAAAATTAAGTGACAGAACATGATACGAAATAACAGGTGCTTAAAAAAATTGTTAAATTTGTTAGAAAATGCTAATTAAAAAAATAATTTACAAGTTGCAATTAATGAACCAGAGTTAAATAATGAATTACAGTGTATATCAATTGTCGTATTTGCAAAATACATTATGATTGATTTTCGGCGTTTGGACATCTCAAAGACATTCGTTTATCACGTGTTAAAGTGCAGAAAGAAATTTGCAAACCATATAATGCGTTTCAAATAAATTAATGTCAAAAAGCAAAACTTGTACATAATTATAATTCACGTTTGTATCAATTTAACAAATCTCTGATGATAGTCGAAGCGATTTCGCTTCAGTCTTACATTCATCACGAAGTTTGTCCTTTCTGTAGGAAATTTTCGTGGAAACTAATTCAGAAAATCCTCGGATCGATCTTGCGCTGGCTATTGTCTCTAGAAAATTGCCGTGACGTATCGACCACTTTTATTTGAAAATTAATGTTTGCATTACACATGCATTTCTTCCCTTCATACGTGGCATAGGGACGATCGATCTTCCTCTTATTTCTTATGCTTGCGAAGCGGCCATCATCTTCATTTACTTTGTCCGCAGAGTGGTTTGAATTGCTCAGTAGAACGAATTTATTCATGAACATCATTTTTTTATTTTACTGTTCAGCGTATAGCATCATTCGTAGTTTTACCATCTCAGAGATACATTATATACGGCATTTTTATGTGACATTCATTCTGGGATGTGTCTTGAGAAATATCCGGTGTACAATTAATTTCTAATGCGTGATATATGTGACATCGTGTGCAGCCGATTGAATAAATGTACCACAAGGAATTATACGGATAAAATGATACAAAGTTTTAATGCCAGTCATTTCGATTATAACAATTGATACGAAAGCTTTTACGTTTAATAGACATTTCGTGCTACTGAGAAATAAGGATTTGACGTAATAACACGCAATGTGACAGATGGATGAAATACACGTGCTCAGGTAATAATCACACAGTTAATAATATACATTCATAGAATTGTACGTAGTAGTTTTGCAACTATAAAACATGACTATCATGTAACATATTGATAAGGATGTCTGTACAACGTTTTAATTAGTATCTGGACGTTATGTATACGTCTATGTAATATTTAAAGTCACCGTATGAAATTAAATTTTGGTTTTGGGCCTTTAATTTTTAAATTTGAAATCTTCCATAGGGAAATTACATTATTTATTTATCATAACGTCGCAATTGTTTTATTAAAATTATCTAAATAAACAAATTCGTTTTAGTAGACATATTTGAATATGAAGCTGCAAGAAAAAAAAATGGGATGGTTGGGATGCTCGAAGTGAGGAATCTGATAACTCTACCCACTGAGCCACCAAGCCACCTTTGTATATATCTTGTCTGTTGATAATTAGAAATGAAGATAATATATAAAAACATTTTTCAATTGTATAGAAAATATAGTGTCCACATGTTTTGAAATACTATGACACATGTTCAAGAACAAAAATAAAAATAATTAACAATACATGAAAAATAACATGTCATTTTATTTTATCAGTCTATTTATTAGTATCAGTATATTTTATTTCATTAATTCGACATTAATTTCATTATTTACGTATTTCCAGTCGCGAGTATTATCCCTGGAAATATTTGATGAATCAAAACTTGAAGCTAAATGCATACGTGCAACATCAAGGTAACTATGAAACAATTTATTCCAAAAATAAATCCATGAAATTGCACCGTTTGTAAGAATCGAGCGCAGGGTACGACATAATACAGATAGAATACATTTGTTATAAGTTTAAATTCAGCAATTATTACAACAAAAAAAAGAATTAATGTCATTTTTATTCAGGGCGAGTTCTACATTGTACTTTGAGTGGTTAGAGCGCCTCTGTACTTCGTGTAATATTAGTAGGTTAACGAGGACGTTATGACACTCGCAATACTGAGAGTGCAATGTAGATCTCAGCTTGATAAGATATCAACAAACTTGTACAGAATTTGAATATTTCCATTTGCTATATTGCTGATTTTAAATACATAAGGTTTTAACACAAACTATGAACTTTGAAATTATCAACTCAGAGAATTTAACGATAATCAAAGTAAATGACTGATATTGAATATGCCGAAGACTAAATTACGATGATCAGTCATACTTACGTGCATAACAGATTACAAAAATCCATTTCCCAGTAGCTTGTTGATGTATAATAGTAATAATTTGTTGTGAAATTGGACCAAGTTCTGTAAGTAATATTAGGCAACATCTCAAAATTCCATTTCATATGGAATCTATTCATACTGTCCTGCTGAAGTAGTTCTGCTTTCTAAATTGCCATTTACTTAATTGAAATATATTTAAAAAAACGTTATTGGATTACTGACATTAAATAGAAATTTTTTTCATAAAAGAATAATAATGAAATAATAGCATTATATTTTCAAGATAATGCTTAAATTGATACACTACGAAATTAAACCGTACAACACTTAACGGTATATAGTTTATATATTTAATACAATTAAACGAATCTTCGTAATACTGATATGTAAGCTGCCGACGTTTTCATAACCTGAGAATATGAAGTTCTATTCGAATTAATTCGCAAGAGAAATGTATATGCACAAATCTTTTGAAATGTGCCTACTCACGTTTGTAAAGCTGTTTAAAGAAAATACGTAGAATTTACCAGCAGTCAATTCCAATGGAGTTTGAGCCATTATTGTGCATATGATAAGACATTTCGCATGAACCACAGGCATATCATACCATTGACAATTGTAAAAGGCGTTACGCAACTTAAAGCTCTGCATGGATTAATATAAAATAAAATTCCTCTATGACAGATAATTATTTGGAAATACAATTTGAATATAAGTAACGTCCATAAATCACCTCTTGTATAAGAAATTCTCCAATGAAACAGTAACTAAAAAGCAGCGAGCTTATTGAGAAACTGTATAGAATGTATATAATTAATTCACTGTTATTCGCAATCTGATTACTCTAAAATAAAATAAATGAAATTAATCGCATAAAAGACCAATTTTTGTGTAAAGACTCAACGCTTATGTTAACACGGTCTATATTGTGAATAAGAACATAAATAATTACCGCAATAACGTGATAACCCGTGAGACAGAGAAGTAATATAATTCCAAGAAGTTGTTGGAGCAGTATAAAATTGAACGCTGCGTTTAAATTATTAGCGACTCTGCAACAAATTGACAACGATTAAACAATAATTCGTATTATGTTATTGGACAGAAGAATTCGGAATATACAGTCAGTAAATTATATCACCTTATCAAATGACAATACCGTTTCACAATTTCTTTGATTTTGAGATTGTAGTCAATAGGTGAATTGCCAGTAGCGATACTTTTGACTCGATAAGTCAAAACAGAAATTTGACCACAGAGATGCAATATTAATGTAACCAAAAGACAATCGGATCCTGAATATCCAAGTACGGAAAGTGGCACAAGTAATATTTCACAAAAATACGCGACAACATATTTTTGATAGTCCGAGATTTCGAAGAAATTGGCAATGCAATATGGCATTGTGTAAATTTCGGACGAATTATCTGCATCTTGAAATCGATTACTATGTATAAGTATCGTTAGTAATCCAATTTCCATGATATTACAAGCATTTCTTACGAATATTAAATTTTGGAGCGCCTCCAGTCATCGGTTTTATATAATAGAGCAATGCCGTTATCGCTACCAGTGGCATTACGATCTTAATGAATTTTTTCGTTATTCTATTATATTTCAGAAATAATATTTTCTCCCTTTCCGTCGCGTATTTTTCCTCCATATAATCCATCTCGATTTCTTTCAAAGTCTCCCTTAAGAGCTCGTTATTAATCCTGTATGCACAAACTTTGAGAAACGTCATGATAAACACAATGTTTTCCGTTAAATTGGCGAACACATATCTTATGTCAAAACTGTACTTATACAACGAAATGAAACCGAAGCAACAGTGAATTAGCAGATAAATAAAAATAAATGAAAATAAATAATCATTATTTTTATGTGGCCACAGTCCCAATAATGAGAATATCCACTTGTTCCACGTTATTATTTCCGCGCCATGCGACATATCAAATGATAGATAAGCAGTCGCTTTATATTAATTATATTTCCAAGAGACGTAATATTTTACAATTTCGAGACGTCACTAATTCCTGGTGAAGTAATACCGAATACGTATTTTTGTACACTATCTTCTCTTTCCGTTAAACAACTTTCACCTATCAGATACTTAGAGACATTTAAAATGCTTATTTCTGTTCAAAGATCCTCAAGACACTGCGAAGCTAAAACACCTTTACCTTAACAGCAAAACAACTTTATCATGATGAGTTTCTATTGGCTGGAAAGTCATACATGGAATTCTGTAGAGTATTAATCAATTTTGAATTAACAATGATGCGTTTTGAATTGGGTATCTTGGAGTATGTTTATGATACCAGAGTTTACCAACTTTGAATAACTCATGAGGGGTGCTCTATGTCAGCGCAGCCGAAACTACGAAGTCTAGGTGGATATAGCACAAAATTAATTAATCAAGCTTGGACCCCTTTACTTTCTTTATCAAGTATGGGAAGCCGAAAAGAGAAGTGATTATTGTATAAAGACTGGGCGTGTCGAAAATCGATTACAGCATACGTTTATGACTTCAAGAACGTATAATGACAGGACATGACTGTCAACGGCTTAGAAATGTAAAATGATATGGTCTACATGCTGCTTTTAATAATTAAGTAAATCGAAATAATCAACTTAATACTAGAGTCAATGTGTAATTTTGTATTTTTATATAAATGTTCGTAACACCGATAGATAAGCTGCAGAACGTTTGATTACCTAAAAAAATGAAAATTTTAACTATGTAAAGATATGGCAGGTGACAATATAAGAAGTATTAAGAGAGAATGGCTATAGCAGATCATCCAAAAAATAAGAGTAATTTTTTATATAGTTTGCTAAATACAATAATATAATTGCTAAAAAAAACTTCGAAAACTATTCTTATTTTTCATATAAGATTTTAGCTATTCACTCTTAATATATCATGTATATGTTGAAAAAAATATTTATCGATATTTTATACTGACGTCACCAAAGCCGTTAATAGAAAGTACGTAAAATTTCCCAGCAGTGAGACGGCAGGGGTTGCGTGTTTGACTCAAGTATAAAATAAATTGTTTTGCATACTTCAATGTAAAATCGTTCCAATTGCATTGCCGAAATGCATCATGCAGTTCCGAACTCTGCGATAAGTTATTTTAATTAATGTTAATGATAAATATATATCAAAATATTTAGATAGATTAATAACGGTTAGTTACTTCAGTTATGAGACACTCCCCGATGTAGCAATAGAAAAACAGCATCAGAAGCAATGACAATGCGTACATTAGATATATAATGAAATTTGCGCTGTGTCCAATTTCAGAATTCTACGACATATATTGTAATGTAATGATGCATTAGTCCAAGTTACATTTAATTCAAAATAGGATTTCGATTAATCATAAAATCCGAATTCAATTTTTTTTTGTGTGGATATCTCTAGAATCAGTCTCACAAGTCCTGCTTGATTACGAAAGTGTTGAACATACACCCGGAATTTAATTTTTCGTGAAAGTTTTAACCTTCTTTTTTTATGAGTGCATGTTTCATACAATTGTGCTTAAAAAAAGTTTATACGGAATATTACCACAATAATATTATAACCAGTGAGGCAAAGAAGTAACGTAAGACCAAGAAGTTGTTGAAGTAGTATTAGATTAAATACAGCGTCCAAATCTTTCGACATCCTGTATGATAAATGAAATGAAATACTGTGTGAACATTTAATATTGAAATGTCAGTTAATGATAATAACGAATCTATATTACCTTATAATGCGCACATGACGATCAACAAAATTCTTAACATATTCCTTTTGATTGAAATAATTTCCGAATTTTTTAACCATACGTGCCAGACTCGATAATTGCCCACAAATATGAAATGTAAAAGTAACTAAAAGACAGTCTATTCCAGCAGTGCCAATAGTGGCTATCAGAACGATAGGCATTTGACAAAGGTATACAAGTATATAGACCGCAAAATTAGAAATTTCAAAAAAAAGCTTCACTCGATACGGTAACACGTAAACCTCCGAGACATTTTCACTGCCTGTATTGTGCATGAAATATAATACAATATTTTGAATACATAAATAAATTGCCACGAATGTAACACGTAACAAGAAATTAACTCACCCAAATGGTTGTTCATAAATGTCAATTGGATCAATGGTTTCAGATAGTACAAAACAGATGATATAAAAATCATGGACACAGCACCTTTAACAAATTTGCATGATACAGCATGATATTTAATAAATTCCAACTTCACGTCTGACGTGATGCACTTTTGTTCAGCGTAGTCTTCTTCAACGGTATTTAAAATTTTGCAAAGTTTTTTCGAGTTGACACGGTACAAAATAGTTTTGCAAAAAATCATCGTCAGTATTGCACTCTCGGTCAGGTTCCCAATCACTTGTTCCAGATCATTAAGATATACGAAAAGATCGGCATATTGTAAACAACAATGGCAAAGTAAATACATCAAGAAAGCGAATAAAATACGATCATTTTGTCGAGTAGGCCAAAGTCCGATAAGTCCAAAAATTTGTTTATTCCAAGTTAGAAGTTTTTCAGAATCAAAAGAGCAGTCTACCTAAAAGCACAATTTTTTCGCGATAATACACTAATTTCTGGTTTCATACATTTGCTCTGTGATACATTAATGGAACTAGTAGTACTTGCATGGTTGAATGTTTTACGGCTGGTGATTCACAAACTACTGATCCGCTAGAGCTTGACGTATGATCGATTGACTATAAGTAATGATAGGTTGGTGCATATAATACGATCCAGTCATGCAAATTACCCTACTCAATTTTTCTCATCGACTTGAAATTACACAGTCCAGTAAGTATAGACGTGTATAATACGAAAATGAAAGATTTTTACCCCGGCTTAAAATAAAGCCCAGTGCATTTTTAATGTGACAATCATATAATTTTATATAGGCATACTGCAGCAGTCATTAAATGTATCTTTATCAGCTATATACTTCCCGAACAATCTTGTATTTACAGAATTTCTTTTACAAGAATTTACATGTAACAACGTAATAACAATTTTTTAACACGAAGGGATACTTTGTCGCCGTAGACAAAATTGATTTATTATCACTGAATGATTTGGAGAAAATAGTACTTAATAAAATATGAAAAGTGAACATATGATAACTGAAATTAGTTGAAGACTATAATTTCTACTATATACAATAAATAAAAATATCTTCCGTATTAATATATCAAAAAGAAAATAAGCTTATATTCTCAATTCCACATATGAATAATAAATAAATGATCTTTGACATGAAATTCTAACACAATATCTATGTTATGTTTACTCTCAGAATCTCCATTATTCGTAATATCCTATTCTAATTACAAGCAATGTGAAAATGAGTATCACTGATTTATATTTTACCTTAATATAAAAAAAATCACGTGTAGCGCTTAGTTCGAGTCTAATTACTTTTCAATTTAGCAGTCACATTCAAGATCGCACGTCACTCAGTTACATCCTTAATGCTATCCAATTCAGCGTACTCACGCAGTTACATGCACATGTCCATGATCATCTCTTTATATTAGTTTTTTCAGAGCCCGCCGTTTTATCCGGAACTTATTCAGGATATATCAGTCCAATGTGCTGTTATTTCTCCTCACCATCGATCCGGGAAATGGTGATTATATTTTTTGTCATATAACACAAAAACCCTATTGCCCTGGCAATCTGATTGGAAAATATACAAAGAATAAGAATTAATTAACTATCTGCGTAAATAAAATATAACGATCCGAATGAATAAGTGAGCTTACTTGTCGTGCTCCGGAATCATGCGTGACTCTTCCTCTGTGTCTCAAGGCAAAAGGGAAGAGTCACACGGTTGGAGATAATATTTTCACGACAAGTAAGTAAGAGGGGATTGCAATAGCGATGGTCATGACGCAGAACGGCGATTTTACGAATGATTGGGAATCTCAGTCGATAATCCGTTACAAGACATTTATTCATATTTCTTATTTTTCGTGAAGCGGTAAATATTATATTAAATTATTGATTGTCTATATAGCATA
>JARPRG010000112.1:5708-17003 GCA_031001745.1 Hartigia nigra | reverse complement strand
TAACATAATTGTAAAATGCGTTATGTACTTATACACTATTGACACAATGGTGGATGTACATTTGACAATAAATAATAAAAATCCTGAATTAGTTTGAGATCACTTGATGGTTAAAGATATATTCAGACAGAATAGATTAAATGATTCAACAGAAAGATAGATTCAATAGTTGGTTGTGCATAATGAAATAATTTGGGTGATCGTAAACTAATGTATAGGAAGGATTTATAAATCAATTGGCAGAGATGCATCTACAGAAGCAATAAATTTTAAGTCAAATAATTCACTGTGTAGATTGCATGCTATGTGTATAATTGGGTCATAAGTAACATGTGAGAATTAAGGAACTTTTGTACGTTGTTATGTCATAGAATCATTGTTGCTTAAAACATTGAAAATTGTAAAGTACTCCAAGTTTTTTAAAAGTTTAAATTTACTGTCATAAGGATTATCCATATCGTGACTGTTCTATATAAAATTTCGAAGTATCGACAAATAAGCCATTGATGTTTTCATAACCTGCAAATGCGAAAGTTTAAACCGTAAATTTATTGCTCAAAAGACTGATAAAAGTTCATTAATGCCCTTCTGACTTACAGTTGTAAAACTTTCCAAGGAAAACGTAAAGAATTTTCCAGCCGTTAATACGAGAGGTCTTTGAGAACGCATGATGCACATAAGAAACAATTTTGAATGCACTGTCGATGCATTATACCATTCATAACTGTAAAATGCATCGCATAACTTTATGCTCTTGACAGAAAAAATAAAATTAGGATATTAGCATTTACATAAAATGTAGTTTTGCCATATTATTTTAAAAGTACCTCATTTTTAAGGCATTCTCCCATATAACAGAAACCAAAAAGTTGAATAAATACGGTAATAACGTAACAAGAAAATGTGAGAAATTGTCCGGTTTTCACTAATATAGGATTCTGAAATTTTACAAATAATAACTGATTTTCTCCTCTAAGTTTCATTGATTAGTGCTCAATGACGACTAATTACCACAGAAATGTTGTAACTTCCTAGGCACAAAAGGATTGTGATACCAATGACTTCTTGTAGTAAAAATATAGAATACGTGAAATTCAGAGTAGCACAGAATCTGTAAAATATGCGAACATTACTACGTTGGGCTAAATTTTTTGAAGGAAATGGATCTTTTAATATAATATTGAAATTTTACCTTATTAAGCGACGATGCTTAATGACGATCTGCTTGAGCTGATAATGTAGAGTTTTCGGATCTTGGATCATATTTTTCACTTGATTTGTCAAAACCGATATCTGTCCACAGACATGTAGCACCAATGTTATCAGTAGACAGCTAGGACCAACGTATCCACATGCAGACATCGGGATAATTAATATCTCACAAGCATATATAAAGTAATATGTTTTTACTTCAGTCAGGTTAAAAAATAATCGAATATGGTATGGCAACACGAAGGCACTTGATGAGTTTCCTGTGGCTTTAAATTGATTAACAGATAACAATAATGTTAGCGCCATCTTTTAATATCAATTGAACAGATCTTACAATCGTTGTATGGTAATAACTGACTAATCAATGGCTGAATGTAGAAAAGCACTGCAGCAGATAAACACAATATTGAGAAGCACTGAACAATAGTTTGTGACAAGAAGTTGTATTTCAAAAAAATCGTTCTTTCTTTTGCCGTTTTGTAAAGCTCATTCGAATAATCTTCCTGAATGCTCCGAATTAGTTCATGCAATCTTTTTGTATTAATTCTGTATATAACCATTTTTAAAATTATCATGCAGAAGACGACGGTTTCCGTTAAATTTGCGACAACGTAGTTCAAGTCAAAAATGTGTTCTACTAAGGCGGCATACTGTAAGAAACACTGAACTGTTATGTAACTAAAGAAAAAAGAAAATTTGAAATTATTTAAGTTCAAAGGCCACAGTCCCAAAAAGTCAAGCAGCCATTCGTTCCACTTTAAAACTATTGTGGCACCTAATATGTCCATTTTCAATTTACGCGAGATTTGCCAATATCATTTTATCTAATCAATGTAGTCAATGGCTTTCGCCATTATACATTAATCGGTACAATATGTTTTACAGTGAATTTCACGAATCAAACAAAACCGGTGTTTGTCATATTCACGCATCGATTCCTCAATGATGCTTTATAGGCCAAAAATTGATTTGCAAGCAGAATTTATTTTCCTCCAAAGACTATATTAGGTTGAAGGTTCGATAGAAACTGACGAGGAAACCGTTTTCTACCCTCGAAGCATGTCTATGCCTGCGGTCTGATTGGTCTACGAGAATACGCCCAGTGTACTTGGCCACTCCTGCAACTGATGAATTTTCTTAAGTAATAATTGAACAGCATACAACCTCACGTCTAGCCTGCCTTCAGTCTGACTACTTAATGAGGGGTAGCTTAAGGCGAGGCATCCCCTACTGGAAACTCCTCAGGTGTATGTACCGCGCCATATGGACAAATAATGATACCTCATAACGATTCTTAATTTTACAATTGGTCGAATTGAAGTAACCCTCCTGGGCAAAATGATCCGATCAAAGTTCAACGATACTTATAGACACACCTGCATATGTTCCGGACAAAGAAAAATCAATAAACGATGGAAAAGTCAAATCTGACAATTTAACTACAATGATATCTTAGTCGCATTTTTATAAGCATGCATATCAATTAGTTTCGTGGTACAGACGTTTTTTTAAATAGAAGGAATTAATAATAATTATCAGTTAACATATTCAAGGATTTGGAAGTCTGACACTGGACCCCGGAATCTAAACTGGCACACAATACTTCGAACAAAACGATTGAGATGTTATGACAAGATTCAGAATTCACGTAATTAAAGCAAATTGATAGTCAATCCTTTTGGTACAATGAATGACTGAATATAATTTTGAGACGGGGTAATTTTCGTTATGCGCGTCGTGGCGGTATCGAAGGATGCAGATCTTTTGGTAGCGACTGCGGTTAACATTGAACATGGATTTTGGTTGTGAATAATGAAAAAATTGTTAAGTGATGGAATATTACAGATAGAGTCACTTTTCTTTTCTTTTCACAATCATGATGCACGACAAAATACAGAAGCGTGTAAAAAGTGTTTGGTAGTGCACTTAACCAATGTTTTTCCTAAAATTAAATCTTGTTTCACGATGTATCTTAATTCATTTATACGAATTTCCGTAGAACTGATAAATAACCCAAAGATGTTTTTACGACCTATGAATATGAAAGAATTTCGATGGATCATCTATCATCAAAAAATATCTCTGGTCAAAATTAACGCTTGTAGTACCGATCGAAAGATTTGTTTATAAGCGAAGAATACCGAACCAATTTGATGTAATTTAGTAAGGTTTAAGAAAAAAATCATTAAAAAAAAGTCAGAATGATATTTAAAAAATTCAAAATGGAACGTATTACGATATATCGTTGTTCGGCACTAAAAGGGTTAATAAATGATGCTTGACTTACACCCATGAAATTTTCTAAGGAGAACGTAAAGAATCTTCCAGCAGTTAATGCGAGAGGCCTTTGCGATTGTAATATGCATATCAGTAAAACTTTTGCATGCTCTGGTGGTAAGTTGTACCATTCACAATTGTAAAATGCGTTGCATAGGTATGAGCTCTTTAGAGAATAATAAAATTTGAAATTACAAAAAAAACCAATTACAAAAGGTTAACTGATATTACGATGAAAAAAATACCTCAGTTATAAGGCATTCGCCTATGTAGCAGAAACCAGCAAGTAGAGAAATTATGCTAAACATAAAAGACAAGAATCTCAGAAAATCAGTTCTCTCTGTTAAGACAGAAGTCTGAAATAAAATAATAAACAATAGTACCTAATCTTCTTATTTACAATTTTCTTTTAATATTTAATAAAAATGTAATACCGCGACAACATTGTAACTGCCTAAGCACGTAAGAACAGTGATGCCAAAAAGTTCTTGCAGTAGAAATGCAGAATAGACAGAATCCAACTTTGCAATGAGTCTAAAAATATATATGCGTATAGTTAAAATTTGTCATTATTTGAAGGAGTGATATCTTAAAAAAAAGAAATAATATACACAATTTTACCTTATCAAACGACAATGCTTTGTGACGATCCACTTGAGCTTATCATGTAGGTTTCCTGTATCGTCCATCATATTTTCGACTTTTGTTGTTAAAACCGAAAATTGTCCACAAATGTGTAGCACCAATGTTACCAGCAAATTATTGGTACCAACAAATCCACATACAGCAATCGGAACAACGAATATTTCACAAGCATATATAATGTAATATGTTCGCGCTTGCGTGAGATCGAAGAATAAGCGAATGTGAAATGGCAATATGAAGGAACTAGATGAATTTCCTGCGTATTTAAATTAAACAAACAATAATAAAAGTGCGGCAGCTATTTTTTATTGCCAATTTAGCAGTCCTTACGATCATTGGAAGCCAATAGATGAGTAACTAATGGCTGCATATAGAAGAACAGCACAGCAGATGCACTTAGTATTGACAGCCACTGGACAATTGTTTTCGACAATAAATTGTATTGCAAAAAAGGTTTTATTTCGTTGGCTGTACTGTATACTTCCTTTGAATAATCCTTTTCAATGTTTTGTATTAATTCGCGCAGTTGTTTCGAAATAATTCTATATATAGCAATTTTGAAAAAAGTCATACTCAAGCCAACAGTTTCTGTTAAATTTAAAACAACATAGTTCAAGTCAGAAATGTTTTCTACCAAGGCGGCGTACTGTAAGAAACACTGAACTGCTATGTAACTAAAGAAAAAGGAAAATTTCCAATTATTTAAGTTCAAAGGCCACAATCCCATAATGTCAAGCAATCGTTTGTTCCACATTAAAACTTTCCTGGCCTCGAATATGTTCATTTTGAAATTAAGAAAAATGTTCAAAAGTCACTAGACGTAATTAAAGTATTCAACGATTAAGTTTTATGCTTCAAAATAACTTTTATCTATCACAGAATAAAAATAATAGATTATTTTTTCACAGACAATAGAAAATAATTCAAATAAAAAACGATCACTGTCACATTTACTTATTAAATGTTTAATCAACCTTTATGAATCAAGTTACTTGAACATTGAAAAACCTAACATCTACGCTTCTGAAGATAACACTAGTTCGAATGCTCGATGGAAACTGATAGCGAAATCTTTTCTTACCTTAGAAGTAAACTACGTTTTCGCTCTGATTGGTTCGCGAGATACACGTACGCAAGTCGGTCACCACCTCCCACGATAAATCAATTTTCTTTGGTATTGTATGAGCAGTATGGAGGTTCATGTATAGCCCATCCCCAATCTGACTACCTAATGAGGGACGATTAAAGGCGAAGGATCCCCTATTGAAAACTCAACAGGTGTTCCACGCCATATAAAATAATGATAGCTTATAGCGATTCCCGGTTTTACATTTCGTTGAACCGAAGTGACCCTCTGGAGGGGAATGACCCGATCAAAGTTCAATGATACTTTAACAACACACGTATATTCTTTACACTAATGATTCGAGAGAAATACAATAAATGATAGCAAGTGCATATGACAAGTTTTAACATAGGTTCGTGTGACATGTATATTCTTATAAGAATGCATATAGGGTACTTCTGTTGTTAAGTTTTCTTTAAAGTGAAATACAGACAATATCCGGTTAATGCGTTGAAAAAGTAGTGCGATTAGCCGCAGATCGAGTCATCGGAGACGCCATAACAGAGATTGGAGAACCAAATCAAGTAATTTCTCCCTTTTGAACGACTGAATATGTAGAGAGAATGAAGTTTTAAAAGAGTGTTATGAAAGTTCAAAGCGTGTAAATTTTTTGGTAGTAAATGCGGTGATCATTGTGTAGGAATTTTGGCTGTATTAGAAAAGAAGAGTGTAGTGTAGAAACATCATAACTGGACTGGATTTTGGTTTTTACAAAAACCCGTAAAATCTTTTCTTGAAAGTGATACTGACGATCTGTTATATGTATCACAACCGCAATCAGAGTAGAAATTTTGTAGCAGTTTCCTAATTATAATAAAATATAATTGAATCAAGATACGCATCAGTAATATTGAGGCACTGTGTAAAAATGGGTCATCTGAATAACGTGAAAAGAAATTGTCAATACATCCGTAAATACACTTGTTAGATTACAGAGTTCAATATCAACAATATTGATATTTGATGTATTTAACCTTCCTTTCTTACATAACGTTATAATCCAGATAACTCAGACAAGCACAGTCTGAAGGGAGAGTCATCCCCTTTTTTCCCCAATCAACTAGCACGACGAAATTAACTAAGCACTTTAAAATTATTTATAGTACAAGTAAATATTTTTAATATCAGAAAGCGAGTCCTTGTTCTTGAAATATCTTGAGATTCATTTACAAAGAGTTTCGTACAACTGATAAGAAAGCGATTGATATTTTTACAACCTGTTAATGGGAAAGAGTTAACCATGCGGTAACAGTATTACTGCAATCAATTTTATTAATTACTTAATGTGAAATCTTCCTGGAGAGTGAATATGTCTACACGCAGGATAAATTTCAACGTTTTTACAATTCCTATTGCTTAGTTCCATTTTTTTTAATTTACACGAAATGTCCTAATACCGACAAATAAGTCATTGATGTTTTGACCACTTACAAATTTTAAATGAATTTGCAAATTGTGTGATGTTAAATTGTCGGGGAAATTAGGTTTTTCTTCAGCTACGACCACATGGATTATTTCGTCGTACTTGATGCACTCAATTCTTCAAAAACATGAAATCCTAAATGTAAAATCCCATCTGCGATATCCAGAATCTAATTTATTCTGCACTACCTAGTCCAATCCAGCCGAACAACTGGTAGATAACCGGTTATCTATACGGGTAGATTCTCTTTTTGAAACTTGCAAATCCCAAATATAGTAATATGTAATAGTAATATGGTCTTGATAAATCTGCACTCTCTACGATTTTCCAAAGCTAGACAAATTACCTCAGAATCATGTCGACGCGTAGAATGGCTAAGAAAACTTTTCGCTTATATTTAGGCAGATTCCAACATTTTTCGTCAAACTCTGAATAGCCCAATGGTTCCAGTCTACAAACCCCAAGGTACTAAGATTGAACCCCGTCGTCAACGTCAAACAATTAAATTTCGTAAATTTAATGTTTCTAGGATTTAACGTGTACCATTCGATCGAGTTTTCTATGGCAACCATGTTATAAGAGGGTTGAATTCATTTCAAACTCATATATACAAACTTCATGGCGAAATTCTGAAATTATACTTTTAACACAGGTAATATGATGGATGTAATTCTTTAATTTTTTTTCAATATATAATCGATGTCAAGTGCAATCCTCTCTGTCGAGGCGCCGCGCCATTACGATGCGCCTTTGATGATCGTGTGATTGACGAACAATAATGTATACTTTACTTCGTTCTAAAATTCCACGAAACTGTCTTCTACTTCACACACAAAGTTTTAATATTATTGCATCTCTCCACGATCATTCGATTCAATAAATTTACAAGAAATTTCGTAATACGGACAGATAAGCCATTGAGGTCTTTATTACCTAGAGAAAAAAGATTGACAATAAAAAAAGGTCAGATAAAAATTATTTTAAATATTCAAACTCACGTCCGTGAAACTTTCCAAAGAAAACGTATAGAAATTTCCAGCGGTCAATACAATTGGTTTTTGAGATTGTGACATACAAATCAGAAGAAGTTTCGCATGTGGCGATGGCATATTGTACCACTCACACTCGTAAAACGCATCACTCATACTTGAGCTCTCAAAAGAACAATAAAATACAAAAAATTATTTGGAAAGGAGAGAAAACGACTTGACTTGATTCTATGAAAATTACCTCAGTTATAAGACACTCTCCGATTAAGCAATAACCAAAAAGTTCGAGAAGGATAGTAACACTATAAAAAATATAAATTATCGACTGAGCACCTTGCCTGGTTGCAGGATTCTGAAATATTTAGGTAGATATGAATTTATCGTATATGCACACAGTGTACAATGCCCTTTTTTAAGGAAAAGCATTTTGTATAAAAATAATTTCTGTTATAAATAAAAAATGGAAATATTACCGCAACAAGATTGTAAGCAGAGATGCATAAAAGCGATGTGATACCGATAAGTTGTAAGAGTAAAAGCTGACGAGCCACGTGATGTAAATTATTGGTTATGCTGTAATTATCGTGCGGACAGAAATATTTATTGATTTAAATTAGCAGTACTGAACTTCATGTAATGCAAAAAATTAGAAACTTTACCTCATCAATCGGCAATGCTTGGTAACAATCTCTTTTATCCTCGAATGGAAGCATTCCGGATCATGCGCAATATTTTTCACTTGATATGCCAAAATCGAAAATTGCCCACAGACATGTAGAATCAACGTCACCAATAAACAATCGGTAGCAACGTATCCAATTGGAACAATCGGGATTAATATCGCTTCGCAGGCATAGATGATATAATACGTTCGCGCTTCTGTTATGTCGAAGTACAATCTAATGTGATACGGTAAAGCGTAGACACGAGAGGCATTCCCAGTAACTTTAAATGAAATAATCAGGGTAAGAAAAATATTAGAACAGCCATTATTATCTTGATTTAACGATTCTTACGATGACCGCTGAACAGTATTCTTTCAGTCAATGGTTTGAAAAAATACAGTGTGGTTGTCGTAGTAGTCGCTGCCATTATACATTTCAAGAACAACTTCGACATGGAATTGTATTTTAAAAATAAAGCTTCCTCATTTACTGTGGTATACAATTCCTTTGCGTAATCTTTTCTGATGTCCTTTAATACTTCGGACAATCGATTCTTATGTATTCTGTACAGACCCATTTTGAAAGCAGCGATAATAAATACAATATTTTCTGTTAAATTTTCCAGAACGTATCTCAAATCAAAAATGTATTGCATCGCATCGGCGTATTCCAAGTAGCAATGAGTCGTCAGAAAAATAAAAGAGGTGACGAAAAGAAAGTCATTGTCTTTTAAAGGCCAGAGTCCTATAGTATTCAATAGCCACTTGTTCCACTTCAACAATTTTACGGCATCTGATATATTCATTTTGAGCACACACAAAAATCTTTAATATCACTGTAAATCAAGTGTGCAGAGGTATGACTTTACACAGTGGCTGTTTGTATAATTGCAAAGAAATTCAACTGACTTTACACAATTCAACGACTGATTTTACTTTATTCCTATTCAAAGGCTCTATCAGGACTAATCATAATATCTTGTAGCGTCGTTGAAGCGAACTGCGACTGCGTTCTGATTGGTTCGATCGATACACGTACACAGATGAATCACTCATGCATCTCCTTATCCTTCTTTAATAATAAATGTGCAGTATGGAAGCTTACATAGTCTACAGCCAGCTTGACTAGCTAATGACAGGTTTCCTAAAATAATAATATATCCATTATAGGAAGAAATTCTATAGGCAGATTTTTATACCATTAAGCTTTTAAAATACTGAACTAAAATGATGTATCGAACGAAATGACACCATCAAAGTTCAACCATTTTTATTAACTGCTTTTTCTTGAAATCCTTTAACAAGCATATATCGCATAGACCACGCGATCGCATAATTAATGCGATTGCTTTCACGTAACAAAAAATCAATTTCACAGATACGTAACATGAAAACTGGAAACTATTTACAACCAACATTCAGCCTTTCTTATATGTAAAACTTCAAATTGATCAATTATACAACTCATTCAGAAACATGAGCCCAAAAAGGTTCTTTGCGTTTACGACTAAAAATTTGAACTGATCTATATACAGTAGTGCGCAATTGAAGTGGAACACTTGAATTTTTGTATATATCTGCGAAACTATGACCGATTTCAAAAAACCAAAGACATATTTTTTAGGAAATTTCCTTCCCGTTCGAATGGTAAAGGTTTTATCCCGATCGAATACAAAAAGGCCGATGGGGAGGGGTTGGAGTGAAATCGTGCATTTTGGGAGTTTTCGTAAAGTGCGAGAACTAGTAATTAAAATAAAATTCACGTGCATCGGTGGCAAAACGTACCATTCGTAATTGTAAAAAGCATCGCCCAAGTTTAAGCTCTGAATAACAAAAAACTTGTAAGTAGCTTAAAATTTATCCGTTTCATTTAAAGGAAATAGTTTGAGATTATTTTTAGAAAATCACCTCAGCCACAAGGCACTCTCCGATAAAAGAATAACCGAGAAGCTGCACAAGCACAGAGAAACCATAAAAGATAAATGTTAACAATTCAGCAGTGCGACCTGTAGCATAATTCTGAAACGCGAAATATTCTTAGAACCTACGAAAAGGTCTGTTTACGTAAATATCATTACGACTTTTTTGATCATGAAATTCATTTACTGATTAAACGAATCATGCTGAAATATTACCGTTAAAATATTATAAATAGCCAGACACACTACTAAAGTATCACCAACTACTTGCACTAGCAGAAAGAAAGCAAATGTGGAACGTAACTTTTGCCAGAGTCTGAAATACGTATGTGTGTATATATAATATTACATGGTATTAATTAAAGGAATATTTTCACAGTGATTTTAAGTGCGATATTACATAATTTTACCTTATTATTCGAGAATGCTTGATGTCAACTTGTTTTAAATGGTCGTGAAAAGTACAGAAATCGCCTTTAAAATTTTCCACTTGATTCGCTAAAACGGCCATCTGCCCACACAAATGTAGCGTCAGTGTCACCAACAGGCAATCCGTGCCGGAATATCCGCATGCGACAATCGGGATGATTATTCCTTCGTAAGCGTATATAGAATAATACAATGGCGATTCCGTAATGTTGAAAAACATGCGCATGTGAAAAGGCAAAATGTAGCTAATTGACGAATTTTCTGTCACTTTAAATCAAATAATCAATAAGCCAAATATTACAGAAATTATTCATAATACTGACATGCTATATCTTACATTTTCTGTGCCATATTATATAATCAATCAAAGGTTGAATATAATAAAGTATCGTTGCAAAAGTCGTTATCGCTACTGAAAATTTAATGAATGACTTGGACAATCTGTTATATGCTAAAAAAATTGATTTCTGTTTCTCTGTGCTATACAATTCTATTACGTAATCGTTTCTGATATCAAGTAATATTTCATTCATGACTCGTCTATTTAATCTGTACAGACCAATTTTACAACACAACAATGTCATTACAATGCTTTCCGTTAAATTTTCGAC